>RWJK01001673.1:18532-45417 GCA_004335835.1 Scenedesmus sp. ARA3
GCCACACTAGCTGCACGCGCGCAGCAGCTGCCGGTGGGCCTGAAGCGGTGTTGCGCACTATGTAACAGATATGACAGTTGAAACTGTATGTGCAGCGCACAGCGCCAAGCAGCAGAGCGCAACAGCAGCGGCAGGGCACTTGGCACACCAGAACTGCAGTGCCTGATCAGCCAGCAAGGGAAGCCCAGAAGTATTACATTACACATCAAAACATGTTGCAGGCAGCAGCACCCACAGCAACACTCTACAGCACAAGTTAACATATGTAACAGTCGAGTCGGGGCACTTCAGGGCAACGTGTTTTTAGCTCTTTTCTTGCAGTACACTGTGCCACTGCTAACAGCTCAAATTGATTTAGATTCGTCGTTGAAAGCTTGACATTTATATGTAGGCCACTTGTTCGCTACGTTTGTACCATGCCCAGCTGGCAGGAGATAGCTGGTGTGGGTCAGCGGCCGCGCTTGTCGATTGCTGTCCAACACCTGATGATCAGTAACTTGTAAAAGGCTGTTGCGCGTGCGTGAGGGGCGGTGTGTATCGGCAGGGAGCTTGAGGCACGTATGGGGCCCGCTTGTTTGCCAAGCCCCACCGTTTGCCTCGTATAACCCTCCATACACCGTCTACCCCTTATTTACAGCCTTTTGCTTTTGCTACGTCGTCTTTTTGTGCTTCCTAGTCGCCTGCTCTACTCATGTTCACGTTGACCAGCACAGCCATCTTCAAGCCATGCAAGTTGCCTTGCACCCCTATAGGGGGCTTGTACAGGATCATGTAGGGCTCGTCATAACGAGATGATCATCTCGTCTCGTCTGACGAGACGAGGCTCGTCCTGACATGACGTGCAGTGGTGATCACGCCACGTGACGTTTACGTCGCGTAGGCTACGCGGCGTAGCACGCTGGTCAATGTAAATGTTACAACAGCTACGAGCCGTCGATCAGACTTCTGGCTTGTTTGCTGGCATATATTAGCAGCGTTCACCATGAGGATCTGGGTCGTGGCATCCACGCATCAGTACCTCGTCTGGTTTGACCTAATAGCAGCGGAGCAACTGCAGCACGCACGACTGGCAGCAAAGCGACGAAGAAACCGCCTCTTGTAGCCACAGTCCCCTGCAAACTGGTCATTGCAGATTTCAAAGAACAATTCAGCAGTTCTTCCTTCGTTACTGATCGACTGTGCGGGATTTGGTCTCAACGATTCATCGGCACCAGTGAATCTGCCAGCATTCAGTGAATGCTGTAGTATTCACCAGCAACAGTTCAAAGCGGCACAATGTTTGACATAGGTGAGCAGCAATTTGCAATTGGTTCTTGTGATTTGCCCCACGGCCGTGCCGCGGCGTGCCTGTCACAGTGTGTCCTGAACAGTTGGCGAGGGGTGGGGCTGCATCTGACGACAGCTCACTACAAAAGTAGTAGCAACTTTTCAAATGCATGGCACTAACATACCAGCTGCAGTAACTTGACATGTTGTATTGAACAATTAGCAGTTTTTTTTCATTACGCTAAAGCCTGCTGCACAGCAAGCTGCAGATTGTTGCTTACCCCAAGGACGCACTCACTGAGCTGGCAGCGATGAGAAGTACTCAGCATGCTGCAGTGTCTGACCAAACACCAACGATCTCCGTCACAACAGCAGCAGCCGACAATGCGCACTCCTTTGCTCTGAGACCTACTCTGCTGCGCCTCCTGCAACTTGCCACTCCCCCTGCTGCCGCACATGCCTGCAGTGTCTGCCCAAACACTACCACTCACCGCCACAACGGCAGCAGCCATGCAATACGGCCGCCTCAGCACCTCACTAGACTGCCACGTCAGTGTGTCTGTCCGCCTCTCCCCTCGAGCACTGGCAGCACTGAAGCACGCCATTGCAGCGGCAGCGGCAGACAGCAGCGGCAGTGACGGACTGACCCTGAACATCATCTCAGGCCCTGTGCTGCAACATTCTCCTGGCAGCTCTGCAGATGCAGCAGCCGCAGATATTGCTGTGCAGATGAGCAGGCAGCAGACCGCTGCTCGCCAGCTGACATCATTTATACCAGACACCAGCAGTGGCACTGCTGTTGGTGTCTCGGTCAGCAGTGCAGCATTCAGCCAGCCCAGGATATCAACGCAGCTGATTAAGCCAGTGGACTTGGCAGCAAGGACCCACCCAGCAGTCAAGCTGCATGCAGCATCGACAATGCAGTCCAAGGCAGTGAAAGCAGATTGCACAGCTGCAGAAAGCATTGTACTGCCTGTTCTGAAGCCCACTGCTTCACGATGGGCAGCACGCCGGCTGCAGCAGCAGCAGCAGGACACCAGCGATGCCTCACAGCACGCCACACTCTTGCAAACAGCAAGGCCAATTGCCCAGGACAGCTGCAGAAGTAGAGCTGGCACCAGCAGCAGCAACAACAGCAGGCAGGCCAATTGCTTGCTTCCAGAGCCTTTTGGCCCAGCTGAGCCCAATGCAGCAGTTGCTGCAGCAGTTCAGCGGCACAACAGCAGTGCTGCTGCTGGTAGTGCAACAGCCAGGCCGGCTGCTGCCGCAGCAGCAGCAGCAGCAGCTGCAAGGCTGGCCAGCCAGAGGCCACAGCCTATGCAGCAGCAGTCAAAAGCGTGGGCGGCAGCAGGGGCACCACGGGCTCTTGTGCGCCCTGCTGCAATGGTTACAACCACTTGGGCGAGCACGCTGTCCCAGCCAGCAGCAGCAGCAGCAGCAGCTGCCTCAGCAGGGAGTGGTGCAACAGCAGCCGCTGCTGCCGCTGCAGCTGCAGCGCACGCAGCTGGCAGGCTGCAGGGCAGCATGCAGCAGCAGCAGCAGCAGCAGCAGCAGTCGCTGAAGCGCAAGCGGGTGCCGCTGCCATCAGCGATGCTCGGCGGCCACACTGCAGCTGGGGTGGTTGCGGTTACCGACCACCTGCTGCAGCCAACGGGGCAGGGGGCTGGCCGGCTGCTGTACTGTATTTGCTGGAGGACTGCTGCTGGTGCTGAGGGTGACAGCTGGGAGCCTCTGAAGCACCTGCGGCACTGCCAGCAGCTACTGAGGCATTACAACGCGGTGCATGGCGTGGGGATTTAGCAGCGTCGATAGTGGTACACCGTAGGGTGTGACCATCCGTGCTACTGCCAGTGGTGGCGGCTGTAAGTGTGACAGTTGGGAGCCTCTGAAGCACCTGCGGCACTGCCAGCAGATGGTGAGACAATACAATGCAGCGCATGGTGTGAGCGTTCAGCGAGGCGGTGGCATTGAAGCAGTACGATGCAGCATAGGGTGTGGCTATGCAGTGCTACTGCCAGTGGTGGCGGCTGTGGGTGTGACAGCTGCCAACTTTTGAGGCACCTGCAGCACTGCCGGCAGCTGCTGAGGCAGTACAATGCGGCGCACGGCGTGAGCATTGATAGCAACAGCAGTGTTGCAGCAGTGCCGTGATGCATAGGGTGTGATGATGCAGTGCTACTGCCATTGGTGGCGGCTGCGGGTGTGACAGCTGTGGCATGCCAGCCTCTGAGGCACCTGCAGCACTGCCAGCTGCTGCTGAGGCAGTACTACTGTAGTACAGTGCGGCACAGGTTGTGGGTGTTTAGTTGTGGTGCTACTGCTGAAGCAGCACAAAGCGCATACAGCAGCATAGCATATGCTCACCCTGAGGGTGTGACCAGGCAGTTCTACTGTGGCGGTTGTGGGTATGACTTATGCTGTGGATTGCATAATGTGCAAGGCGCCAGTGCTGTTGCATTGCCTGCGGTGGCTAAGAAGCTGCTGCTGGTTGTCACAGCCTGCATCAAGCTGCTGCGCAAAGTGGGGCACGAGCAGCAGCAGCACGATGGCGTGCTTGCCATGTCTTGATGGTTGAATGATAACATGGCGATGGTAACTGCGTAAGGTGGCGCATGTGCTGCTGGACGGCTGCAGTCTGCACCAGTGCGGTGTGGGGCTGTTGATACTGCTGTGGCACAAACATGTGTATGGCGCATCGCAGCTGTTATGATCAGCAATTCGCATCGCGCCTTCAGACACAGGCCTCGCACTGTAGTGCAGCAGGCTGTTCTTGATTTTATAAAACTGAACTGGATGTTTAAGGTCCCCGGCAATTTCAGTGTGTCAGTGCCCAAGGTGGAACAGGAGCACTGCCAGGCCGTATACATGTGTGGCTTGCAACATGTGCGGCTGCTTACGTTTGTGCTTGGCAACGATCAGATGCTCTTAACGTCATCGAAAAAGCGGTTATGGGTTCCCATAGATCTCACAGGGAGCACAGCTCAACGCTGCTCGCGTTCGCGCCATATTGACAACACTACGAAATGACAACAACAAGCCAGCCATGTCGATCTCCTGTTAATACCATGCTGTTCGCTTAAAAGTAGTTACCTCTGCGTATTGGCTGTTTAGCCTTCATAAGGCATCATGACACGCGTGGCTAGGGCAGCGACACATGTGACCGGGCGGTCACATGTGTCGTGGCCCTAAAGCCGTCGATCAGACTTCTGGCTTGCTTGCTGGCATACATAAGCAGCATTCACCATGAGGATTTCAGTCGTAGCATCCACGGATCAGTACCTCGTTTGGTTTCGACCTTATACCAGCGGAGCAGCACGCAGAAAGTCGACGAAGGAACCGCCTCGTAGAGCCACAGTCCCCTGCCAACTGGATCATTATCAGCTTTCAAAGAATATATCTCAGCAGCTCCGCCCCTTCGTTACTTATCGACCGCGCGCAACTCGGTCTCAAAACTTCATTGGCATCAGTGATTCTGAATGCTGTGGGATTCACCAGTGATAGGTCAAACCGGCACAACCTTTGACACAGGTGAGCAGCATGTTGCAATACAATCGTGTGGTTTGTCCCACGTGCACGGCATGCCTGTGCCCTGGACAGTCGGTGTGGGTATACCCCAGGCCTATGTAGGCAGGCTGCACCTGGCGACAGCTCACTACTATTCATACCAGCACCATTGTGATGTCCTGCAGCAACAACTGACATGTTTCATTGAACAGGTAGCAGATTATTTCAGTATGCTCAAGCTCTCTGCACAGCAGATTGTTGCTAAACCAGAGGACGCGCTTCTCAGTACTCCCTTGCTCTGAGACCTACTCTGTTGCGCCTGCTGCAACTTGCCACTTTCCCAGCTGCCATACCCAACTGCAGAGGCTGACCATACGCCGCCGCCCGCCATCACAACAACAGCAGCCATGCAACCCGGCAACCGCAGCATCTGGCCGGACTCCCACGTCAACGTGCCTGTCTACCTCCCCCCTCCAGCCCTAGCAGCACTGAAACACGCCATAGCAGCACCAGCAGCAGCCACCAGTGGCAGTGGCGGTTTGACCGTGAACCTCAGGCTTGACATCTCAGGCCTGCTGCTGCAGCAGGCTCCGGCCAGGTCGGGTGAATGTGCAACTGCTGCAGATGCAGCAGGCGCAGAGATTGCTGTGCAGAAGAGCCTCTTCAGGCAGCAAATCGCTGCTCGCCAGCTGGCAGTGGGCAAACCAGACACCAGCAGCGCCACTGCTACTGGTGCCGCAGTGCCTGATGCAGCAGTGCCAAATGCAGCAGCCAGCCTGCCAAGGATATCAGCGCAGCTGATCAAGCCAGTGACGCTGGCGGCAAGCGCCCACACAGCAGCCCCGCTGCATGCAGCATCGACAGTGCAGTCCAAGACAGCGCACTGCTGCTGGCAGGCGCAGCATGCGTGCACGATGGGCAGCAAGCCGGCTGCAGCAGCAGCAGCAGCATCAGGGTACCAGCAGTGCCTCACAGCAGGCCACATTCCTGCGTCCAGCAAGGCCAATTGCCCAGGACAGCTGCAGAAGCAGAGCTGGCACCCGCAGCAGCAACAGCAGCAGCCGGGCCATTTGCTTGCTTCCAGAGCCTTTTGGCCCAGCTGAGCCCAATGCAGCAGTTGCTGCAGCAGTTCAGCGGCACAACAGCAGTGCTGCTGGTAGTGCAGCAGCCGCAAAGCTGGCAATGCGGATGCCACAACCTATGCAGCAGCAGGCACCAGCATGGGCAGCAGCAGGGGCGGCTCGAGCTCCTGTGCGCCCTGCTGCAGTAGTTACCACTTGGGAGAGCACTCTGTCCCAGCCAGCAGCAGCTGCTGCCTCAGCAGGAAGTGGTGCAACAGCAGCCGCTGCTGCCTCTGCAGCTGCAGTGCACGCAGCTGGCAGGCTGCAGGGCAGCTTGCAGCAACAGCAGCAGCAGCAGCAATTGCTGAAGCGCAAGCGGGTGCCGCTGCCATCCGCGATGCTCGGCGGCCACACTGCAGCCGAGGTGGTTGCTGTTACTGACCACCTGCTGCAGCCAACGGGGCAGGGGGCTGGCCGGCTGCTGTACTGCATTTACTGGAGGGCTGCTGCTGGCGCTGAGGGTGACAGCTGGGAGCCTCTGAAACACCTGCGGCACTGCCAGCAGCTGCTGCGGCAGTACAATGCAGCGCATGGTGTGAGCATTGAGCAATTATGGTGGTGTTGAAGCAGTGCCATGATGCATAGGGCGTGATCATGCAGTGCTACTGCCAGTGGTGGCGGCTGTGGGTGTGACAGCTGCCAGCCTCTGAGGCACCTGCAGCACTGCCAGCTGCTGCTGAAACAGTACAGTGCGGCACAGGTTGTGGGTGTTAAGTTGTGGTGAGACTGCTGCAGCGGTACAATGCGCATACAGTTCATAGGGTGTGACCAGGCAGTGCTACTGTGGCGGCTGTGGGTTTGACTGAAGCACCTGCAGCAGTGCCAGCAGCAATACAAGGCTGCATGAGTCATGCAGCGCTGAGCATAGACATTGTAGTGCCTTGGCAGCCTAGCAGGTACTGCTGAGGCAGTACGATGCGGCACACGGCGTGGGCATCATGCAGTGGCTGATAAATGCTACTAGCAACAGTGTGGTGATTCTGTGCTGTTAGTCGCCAGGTTGGATGTAAGTGGACAAAGTTATACGACACGTTCTCTTGTTATTTACTGCGGCTGTGCGGCTGATGCATGTTTGGTTTGCAGCAGGCTTCCCCCAGCACAAGCTGACTTGCGGTGGGGTTCAAGGTGCTGTTTCCGAACTTGCACATTCAGCCAGTGTGCGCATCGTTGGTGCACGCAGCTATGGTAACATAATTTCAAAGGTTGGATGCCTATAAAACATCACCACACACGCAAGCCTGAGTTCCAGGCATTGCTGTCGACTGTGAAGGTGTCACTCAGAGTCACCAGTAGGCTCAGCAGCAGTGTTACAGTTGCCAGGTCCAACTGTCACAGCTCGAGGACAGCTGGCATAACAGAAAGCAGGCTGAGCTCTCCAGCAACACACCACGCATACTTTGCAGTGATGACACGATCACTTGTCGGACAAGCCGTCATCGCAGCAGCTGCTAGCAGAGGATAGGCTGATTGTCCAACACCACGGCAACCTTTGACCAGGGTTGAGGTATCAAATCCCTTATGCAACCCCTTGCATACAACATGCTGCATTTTCCATGCACACTTGCGACGGATGAAGCGCTGAAACATCACTGTCCTGCAACTGTCGTGCACAGTGGCCGCTGATTGCAGTACATAATGACATGCCACGCGATATATTTGAGATGTCACATGCACCAAATGGCCTGTGTTCTGAACCACAACGCCCACAAACACAGACTCAATGCACTGCTGTTCCCCTCATCCTAATACCCTGCATCAAAGTGCGCTGCACGCTGTAGCCAGCAGGCTTGACCAGCACACAGCAACAGGATGCAGCACCACTCTCGGTACAGCAGAGTGCACCAGCAAGCATATGTACCACGTTTCCAATGGGTTTTGATATCACAGAAGCAAGCAGTCATGGTGCCTTGCAGTTGCGGACAAGCCGACACACCCCACCACATCATACTGTGCGCGTTACTGTTTGCGCATCTGTTGATGAGTCATGCTCCCAGCACCCATGCGAGTAATCATTCTCAGCCAGCACATTGGCCTTTGCTTCGTGCAAATGGCGCTGCCACCAGCCCTCACGGGGCCTAGCATCACACCGTGTGCATTCACTTGCCGCCGCAGCAGGTGGGAGCCTTCTTGCTGTGGACAGAAGCAGCAGCAGCAGCAGCAGCAGCAGCGGTGCATGAGCAGGAGGCTGTCATAATCACAAGCATTCGTGCAGGGCCTCTCCGCGATGTTCACTGAGCTGCTGTGGGCCATGCCAAAAAGCACTGCTGGTCTCATTGCCCCCGCTGACATCTGTCTCTATCAGCGCTCAGGCAGGAGGGGCGGCTCTACTGCTTGCTTGTGCATGGGCAGCAGCTGATGCTTTGCTTGCCCTCACCAGCCACAGTTGGGGCCGCAGCTGCAGTTGTCGCCACACTTGCAATCGGAGGAGTCGCACGTCTTGCAGCACTCGCTCTTGCACTTGCAGTCTGTCGTCATGCAGCAGCCAAGGCGAGTGGTTGAGTGGTTGTCGTGTAACCCATCAGCAGCATGAGCAGCAGCACAGCAGCTAGACAGTATCAGAAGCCCTGCCCGGTAGGAAACCAACACCCATGTCCCTGACAAGCTGCAAGCTATACTTGTAAGTTATTAGCTGCTGTAAACAGCGTGGAGCGTGCAATCCACGGCTCTACGAAGCGCCATTGGCGTGCCAAAAGGTTGACCAAGCTTGTTAGGGGAGTACCCACCTGCTGCGCAGTCGCAGCTCGCACCACAGTCGCACTTGTCACCCTTGCAAGGCATCGTTCTGTCCTGCATTTGCAGCATGATCGAGCCCGTGAGGCCAAACAGCAGCCGATTGGAGCCAACTCAGCACCTTTGCACATGATCAACGGCTGCAGCGCTGCTTAAACACAATACAAGTTGTATTGAACAACCTTGCTTCGTTACAGGGGAGTATCAGTGCTGACTTGCTGCCTTTCGTTAATACCTGTGTCGCCGGGAGGTGTGTGGGACGAACTGCTCAATCCGAGCAAGAGCAAAGGTTATTTACGGTGAGGATGAGTAGGAGCAACTGCTTTGATCAGCCACGGATCTGCCTCAAAGCACAAATAACCTTCAAAAGCTGAGTTGTCAGGCACGGGCATAGGGTTGTGTCGTATGTGGTGAGTGCCTGCCCTCCAGCACGGGCAAAAAGCATACGAAAACCTTTTAAACTCTTCCACCGGCTTTTCAAGCCTTATGACCGCAGGGTATCGCTTAGCTGGCGTTACACGGCAGTGCTCGTTCAGTGACTGGGACACAGCTGCTGCAGCACTGCATGCCTGCAAAATAGCCCATATGGGAACGCATGACTGCAGTAGCAGGCAGCGGCTTCAACTTCTTAGCTCGGTAGGTTAACAAGGTACTGGCATCAGCGCAGCAACCACACTACAACTCAAAAAGCGGGCATCACATTACCCATGTCGCCTTGAATTCAAGTGACACGAGCAGTGCTACCCCCTCATACTGATGGCACTGAACATCAGTCGTGTCTATCAATACCCCACGTTATAGCTGTACAGACGTACAGGAACAATGGCTGCGCTATGTAGCAGGACACAGCACAGCCACCTCAGGGCGACGCAACAACTGCAGCCTCACTCTCCACACAACGTACAAGCACTGTGCATATGCATGCACTGTGCAGCTATGATACAAACTGCCACCACCAGTGACTGCCACAGGCAAACGCACTTCATACTCCTAACCCATACGCTGGCACGCGCAGCACAGGAAGCTGTTCACTCCCCAGGGCGTGCGCACAAGCTGCCATCACCTGGGTGACCACTGCTGCATACATATGGCCAGCGTATACGCTGGCACGCCCAGCACAGGAAACTGATCACTCCCCTGCACACAAGCTCCAGTCACCTGGGTGACCACTGCTGCTGCAGCAGCGGTCTGCAGGTGACGCCTGTCAAGCCAGGTGCTCCTCGCCCCTGCCCGTGTTGCAGCTTGCAGGAAAGGCCGGCAGGGCACCCTTCTGGCGCCTGCAGCCGCCCGCTGTGGCTGCTGCAGCAGCGGTCTGCAGGTGGCCCCTCAGCCCCGTCCTGCAGCCTGTGTTGCTGCACTTTGCAGGAAAGGCTGGCGCACACCAACTGGTGGCTCCTGCTGGCGCCTGCAGCCGCCTCAGCTCAGCACACCTTCTGCAGCTGACGCCTGCCCAGTCAGGTGCTGCTTGAGCCTGCCTGCCGGTCCTGCAGCCTTGCAGGAAGAGCTGGCAGCGCACAGAAGCGCCTGCAGCCGCCGCGAGTTAGAACATCCTCATGCCCACCACAAATCCCACCAAGAGCATACAGGCCGCTGCTGCAGCCTGCAACAGGCCTGGCAGCGCGCGCTAGTACTGGTGGCCCCTGGTGGTGCCTGCAGCCGCCTCAGCTCAGAACACCTTCAGCCCCACCACGAATCCTACCAGGAAGCCAGACACGCTCGGCACACCCTGCAAGACGACAACAGCAGCAGCAGCAGCAACGGCAGCAGCAGCAGAGGCGGCGGCGCCAGCATTGCTTGACTTCAAGTGCGGCGAGGCGGCCCTCAAGTGTTCAGGGTGTTCAGGAAACCGTGTTGCTGTTGAGACAACCGTACACGTGCGTGCAAAGCCCACCGACCTTGAGGCAGGATGCATCGTCCGCACAAGTGCAGGTTCACCTCACACTTACACACGTGTGCTTGCTGTCAAAACACACGCAGTTGGCATGCAAGCCTGCATCGGGCCCTGCGAAACCACCACTGCACGTGCACGGCTGTGCTTGAAACAGCATTGTCACGCGCGCAAAGCAGCAAACAGCAAGGCATGGTCATCATCATGAGCGAGGTGAGCTGCAGCAGCGCAGCTCACCTCGCTCATGATGACCATGCCTTGCTTCAGCACACGCTTGTGATCATCCATGCTGTTGCTGCAAGCAGCAATCAACAAGGGCTGCAGCAGCAAAACAACGCGAGCTGCAGCAGCGCAGCGCTCACCTCGCTCATGATGACCATGCCTTGCTTCAGCACACGCTTGTAGTCAACCTTGCTGTTTACGTGCACATGCATCAAAGCAACAAAAGCTGCAGCAGCACAGCTGTACAATGGAAACGGTCTGTCGACAGTGCTTACCTCGCTCATGATGACCATGCCTTGCTTCAGCACGCGCTTGTAGTCATCTTTGTCCAGTCGCCTGCAGGCAAACAGGAAACAGGCCAAGCCTTTGGTGAGAGGTGTCAAGAGCACAACTACCTTACTTCCATCTGCTTCACATGCTAAATATGAAAACTCCATGTTGACAACCCAGCATGTAGTCCTGTGCCCAGACATACATGTGGGTGCCAGAGTATGGAGGACTTGACAGAAGTGGGCTCTGGGCCGTACACAACGTACTGTACACAGCCGCTGGCACTGCTGCTGCACTGCTGAGAGCGCCGCTGTGCTACCAGCCACGCCAAGCATACATGGTTATAGCCATGCACGGTTGCCTCCTGAGGGCCTCACCCATCGCCTGTCCTGTCCAGCACTTGCTGCGCCTGGCGGTGCACCACTGACCAGTTCACTGTCACCACATTGTAATGGGACAGCACCTGCACCAGCAGCAGAGACATGCCCACAGCAGCAGCCAGCGTGCGGCCCACCCACTGGCAGCAGCAGCAGCAGCGGCAGATGAAACTGAGCATGTGGTGAACAGGACGCACAGCAGGCGCTGATGCTTGATGAAGAGTTGCTGAGGTACAAGAGCAGTAGGGCTGGTGCAGCGGCGCTAGGCTGCACGCATGCAACCAAGCCACAACGCCAGTGCAACACATGCAATTATATCATTTTCCGGCATACCCAAAAGCCTTCGACACCGCCGCAGTGTACTGCTGTCAGCTGCGGCAGTATCCTTGCACACAGTGCCACCGCCTGCTGCTGTGCTGCTCGCCTGCTAACCGTCGTCTGTGTGCAGGCGCAGTGCCACCTGCTGCTGTGCAAAACCAGTCGTGGCTCATTCTCATATTCATCACACCATTACAATCAAGTGGCATGTAAAGTTGCAGCTGCTCACCTTGAGGGCTGCAGCTGAAGCTGCTCCCAGCAGCCCAGAAAAGCCCATGTTGTTCAGGATAGGGCCAGACAGGTCCAACATCCTGTCCACAAACGCATCAATTTCCCAGGCAGGCAGCAGCCGAAGCTCCTCCTGCTTGGCCTCTACGCGGGACCTGCTGCCCCACGCAGCTGCTGCAGGGCCTGCTTGCACCAGCTGCTGCAGCAGCAGCGTTCCTGCAAGCAGGCGGGACAGCAGGCTACTTGTCCAGCCGCTGCTGCTGCCATCGTCGTGCTCTCCAACGTGCTTGCGGCTGCTGCTGTTGTTGCCACCGTTGCTGCCTGAGCCTCCTGCAGTTTGCGGCTTGTCGACTCTACTGCCTGCTGGTGCACTCAGCACTGCTGCTGCCTGCGTTGTTGCTGGTTGTATTGGTGCATGTGCACCCAGCTGCCGCTGCAGCTGTTTAGAATCACTTGCTCTGAACCTGCAGCGCGTTTGAACCGCAAAAGCAGCATCAAGTGAGGTGCTGGCTGATGCTCCCCGGACCTACTTCACCAACTGGGGTTTGTACTGTGGTGCCTACCGGCACTCTCACCTCGTGCATGGCTCATCTGATGCGCGTACAAGACAGCTTGTACTTCTTCGCTGCAGATGAGGCACGTGTGCAAGCGTAGCTCGCCGGTGTTGAGGCAGGAGCGAAGGCGAGTGCGAAGTTGGTTCTCTTGCACAGCCCCTGCTGCACTTCCCTATTGACATTTGGTATGCGTTCAATGTTCGAGAGGACTTTCAAGTCGTTTCAGCTTGACAAAACTCCCCAAGCAAAGAATCGTTCGAGTTCCCTTTCCATGCACACTTCACGCCAGTTGCTTGGGCTGTGGTGCTGTGATTACTGTACCAGCAGCCCAGCTGCCACGCAAGCACAAATATCCCCTACACCAGCGTCCATGCTAGTCCTGGGACTGCCCAAGAGCTGATGACTGAGATAGAGCCCTGAAACATGAATAACAGTGTTACACTTCCGCACGCCACCCACAGGTACAAAATGCTGCTTTGAAAGGGCCACTCGACGCATGCCATCCATCATTGACGACACGGTGGTCCGCACATACAGTTGGGCCTCCAACAGCAGAGCACGGGTATCAGATAACAACATTTGGCCCTCAAAGTGAAATCCAACACGTTGAGTGCCTCAATCATAAAGCTCAGCATGGCGAGCATACACGAATCACGCCCCGAAACATGCCAAAGACAAAAGCATACAAAACACGACAGTGCTGCACGCAGGTATGTGTAACGTCCAGTAGGGCAAAGGAAGGACCACACATATAAGGATTGGCAGCGGAATCCACGCTGCTCTCCCGCCGCATAGTACAGGCTGTAAGGCTAGCAAAGCCATATCTGAAACATGTGTTGGTTGTAGGCAATGTTGTACAAAACACTGCTGCTGACAGCAGCAGTGGCGCCTGCACAAGCAAGAAGGCCCATCTAGGCCCCGCCAAACACTTTCACCCTCCCTACTATCACCTACCCACCACCCCATGAAATACACAGGGCCAAACACAGGTAGTGTGTGCACTACAAACCACCATAGTCCGCCCACAGCAAGCAAAGCAGAAACCAAACGAGCTGTGTACAGCTGCTGCCAAAGCAGGAACATGTGCACAAGCAAAAGCAGGGTATGCATGGCACAGGACAGCTCAGCAATTCGATCATCCTGAGCCTGTGTCTGTTGATGTGCAGGTAATAGGCAGCCAGACAATTCTTAGTGAGAACTCTTGCCTGATGTGGGGCAGAGCCTTTCCTGCAAGCATGCCTGCATCTGCATGCATGTGCCTGCAAGGTAGTGGTCAATCTGCTGTGTGACCAGGAATCATGTATGCGTCTGGAACGATCTGCAATCGGAACCTGTCGGTGTTCCCTCCTACTGTAGCTCCTGGCACAACACAAGAAGGAGCACCGCACCACCAAACACACACGTTACTGTCTCAACAGCCAGCGCAACACTGCATAACAGCATGCATGCTAGCACGCCTTGCATATGCGGCATGCTGTAGCCACACCCTACATACACGTCGACATGCTGACACACAAATTGCTGCCTGTGATGCATCAGGCTGCTGTTACTGCCATCTACTGGCCTCAACACACATCGCACTGTCGTACCAGACAACACATCATGCACTAGGCTTGCCTGTTCACTCTCATAGCTGTGGCGGCAAAATACTCAGCCCTCAATCAAGGCCACAGGGGCAGCGGGCATTGCTGCCACACCACCCTTGCTGCATATTCAGCATAGCTGCACCCAAAACACACCAGCTCCTTGCAGCAGGCGCGGCAGGTGACACCACCCCGGCCTGCCCAGCAGCCAGCCTGCAGCAGCATCAAAATCACAATATAGCACAAAATCCAGGTCTGTCCCGACCATCCCTGGCGAGCACATCGTGCACACCAGTCACACATCCAAAGACCTTGCAGGAAAAGAGATACGACGAACAGCCGCACCAGCTGATAGGCACTGGTTTTGCTGCTGCTGGCATGCAAGCTTGATGTACTGCAGTTGCAGGAAACAAGCCCAAAACTGCAGCATATTTGCAGCAGGGCCACCAGCTGCGTCCAGCAATGCACCACAGCTGCGCGGCTGCCGCACCCTAAAAGAAGTTGTTGACATGTACACCTGCTGCTGCCGAAGCACCAGGAAAAGCAAAAGACACACTCGCTCGCGCGCCATCCCCCCAAAACAGCTGCTGCTGCAAGACAGCAACGGCCACTGCAGCCGTAGCATTGCAGCCCGCAGCAAGTGCATGCGCGCTGAACACAAGGCAAGCAAGCAGCCCATATGACTGCTGCAGCAGCAGACCCTCACAGCACTACAGCTGCAGCGCCGCACAAACCCACTAACCTACTGCGTCGCTTTGTGCGACAACATACTCCGCCCAAACAAGTCCTGCCTATGTGATTGCTGCTGCTGACGCATGCACGGGCCCCTACTGCCAGCACAGCTCAAGCTGCCTTGCCGCAAAGCAACCAGCAGCTGCTGGATACTGCCGCAACTGCCGCCGCAGCTGCTGCGGCTGCCATATTAAGGCACACACGGACGCAATGGCGACTGTGGAAAACAGCAGCAGAGTTATGCCAGCTTGCAGAAAACCAGGATGCACAACAACCGGCCCCTTGCTGCACCCTTACCCACCCAGGCCCTGCCCCATCCAACCAAACATGCAACAACAAAACCAGAAGCTGTTGATGCCCTGGCTTGAGATGCAGTAGTAACAGAAGGACAGGACGTGGAACCTATGGTGTGGCAAGAGCTGATCAAGGGTGCCTGCTGATGTGGCTCAATGGCCTGGCTCCATGGAAGCGATGAGCCCGTTTAGGCGCATGGACTCCACGTATGACTCAGCCTTGTCCTGAGCACATGCCACCACCATGGCAACGCCAGTCTCATGGGCCTCCTGCAAGGCAAAGCAGCAGCAACACAAAACACACAGCAGGTCAACACACGGCCAAGAAAGATTCGTATCAAAGCGAGGTGACATGATGTCAGGGCGCGTATATGTTGCAGCAACTACCACCTCGCTGTGCTGCCCCCTGCACCTGCTGCAGCGCTGACTGCATCATCCACTGCTTGAGCCCCGGATCATCAACTGTCCATGCAGCGCTGCTGCTGCAACAGTATCACAACGCTGCGCTGCAACAGGCAAAGCATGCCACCTGCATCAGGTTGGCAGTGTCATCCGATGTGCGCTAATCCACTGCCTACACAGGCACAACTATCACAACACAGCACCACTACCACACTGCGCCACGCAGCAACCTCGGCGCACCTGCATCACGTTGACTGCATCATCAACAGTCAGCCCCTCCACTGTCTTGAGCAGGATCTTGACAACATACTCGCGCCTGTTGTAGTTGTCGTTGTGCAGCATCACCTTGTAGATGGGCGGCTTCTTCTTGCTGCTCTCCGTCCTGCAAGCACACGATAAAAACAGCACAGGCACAATGATGAGATGAGTTCAGCATGGTCAAATCGGCAGCACAACGTAGAAGGGCGGCCTCTGCTTGCTGCTGTCAGTCCTGCAGGCTGCATCCGCGCAGTGACAGCAAGCGTGGCCGGTACACGCAGAAAGTAGGGGAAGGCAACATGCGCTGCCAGGAATAATTTTACGATCAAAACCCGTAGCTGAAAGTGTGTGAATGTGCTGACAGTAAACTTGCACAGCAGTGAGTCATGGCAGTGAATCACTAGTGCAGATTGAAAGCAGATGCCTGCTGCTGAGCAGCACGACAGCTGCGCAAGCGGCTGTAAGGGCAACAGCAGCTGCCATACTTGGCATGGGGTGCCAAGCTGCTGACAATGAGAACAAGATGTGAGTGTGCTGCCTGTCCAAGGAAGGACCGACCGCACTGCTGTGTGCCGCAAGTGCTCACCCCTTTTCGATGTTTGGGGTGGTGATAGTGGGGTTGTCCAGCAGCCCTCCCTTGCCAGCAGCAACGACATGAAGCTGCTTCCTGCTGCCTGCAGCCATGACGAAAGCACACAAACCGTCAGCACATCCAGCACACCACCTGAGCTACTGCTGTGTCAGCCACACTCCTGCTGCCTGCAGACATGCAGCGCGCTGTGGGAAGCTACCGCCCTGTAGAGCTTTCTACAATGATGAATCGCCTGCTCCCGCTGCTCGCAGTAGCCGAACATGCAGCACGCTGCAGAATTCCGAGTTCGAGGCAAGCAGCCCACCCCGCCATTGCTCAAACATGGCTCACCTGCAGGCTGCACAAGCCTTGTGGTTGCGAATGGTGCCCTAGAGAACGCCTTCACACGCGCCTGTAAAGCCAAACACGGCAGGTTAAGTTTTGTGTGCGAGCACCCCCCTACACCGAGGCACTCCTAAGCAAGCAGGCACTCACCCTGCTGCGGGTGCAGTTGCATGCGCTGGAAACACTCGAGGAAGCACTTTGAAGCAACATGTTGGCTCGAAATTTCGGCAACACCCCAATGAGCTAGGTACAGCACAGGCTGGACCTTCCGGCAGTGATCGAGCGTACTAAGATGAAGGGCGTTTGTGTACCAGAGTTGACATCCGGTGAGCGAGGGTTGATAAGTACCGGACCGGCAACTTGTTACGGCAGAGTGTCAGTGGTGGGCCAGGGTCTGTGCTCGCTGCATGTTAGCTGTGCTCTCGACTGTGTGCAGTGTGATGGTTCTTGTTCAAGTGCTCTGGAGTTTAGGTACTTGCCGCTGCATCTGCACAAGCTTGGACCTTCACGTGTGAACTTTTCGTTTCATCTCACTACAAGCAGCACAGCAGCATGGCAGACCATGAAGAAGACGAATTCATGTCGGGCAGTTCAGAAGAGGAGGATGATCAGTTTGAGGATGCAGCGCCATGCAGCCCAGACAACGACCCCACCAAGTGAGCTCTGCTGTGCTGCATCATCATGCAACAGCTCAGCCGTGTTGACGGCAGCAGCTGATGCTTGCAGATGGAACGGATGGCGTTGAGAGTACTCAGATGGTCAATTGCATATCCACTACAGCTGTCATCGCTAGTCTGGCTGTAGCACTCTGTACCAGCAGTTGATGGCACCGCCTGTTGCAGCTCATGCACATCCTGTGTGAGACACGTCTCCAATCAGCAGCGATACATTGGATCTGCTTCTGTTCCACGTGCTGCTGCAACCTAGCAGAGTGTCTCAGGGTTTCATGCCTGCTGCTCCGCAGAAACACGGGCTGCATGCAGCATTCACCAGCATAATCTCCCCTCTAACACGTGCTGAACTGCTGTATTTTGTATCCCGCTGTGACCTACTATGTTATGTTGCCTGCTGCTCCCTGCAGGGACAAGGGTTGCATGGAGCACGGCTGCGACCACTACAAGCGCCGCTGCAAGCTTGTGGCGCCCTGCTGCGGGGAAGTGTTCTGGTGCAGGCACTGCCACAACCAGGTCAAGGACGACAGCGAGCAGGTATTATTATTACTATCATTGTTACATTACTCATGAGGACGTGCCTTTGCGTGTCCTGCAACAGCTGCAGCACGTGCAGTTTGCAAAAGCCAGCAGAGCAGCGTCAACAGCCGATTATCTGATGTTGAGGCAAGTCAACGCACGCTGCAGTTGCAACACATCCCATGTCATGTGTCATTGCCCTCAGCAAAGCAGCTGCTGTGCACAAGGAGCTCGGCAGCACTCCCGGCACAAACAATTGGACGCGCCGTTACTGCTGCTGCTCCTGCTGATGCTGCTTGCAGGACGCTGCCAAGCGCCACACGATGGACCGCAAGCAGGTCCGCGAAGTGGTCTGCGCGCTGTGCGACACTCGGCAGCCAGTAGCAGCATCCTGCAGCAGCTGCGGCGTAGGGTTTGGGCGCTACGTGTGCCTGCAGTGCAACTTCTTTGATGACACGGTCAGCAAAGAGCAGTTTCACTGTGATGAGTGCGGCATTTGCCGCGTGGGAGGCAGGGCCAACTTCTTCCACTGCAGCACGTGCAACTGCTGCTACAGCACGTCGCTGCAGGGCAGCCACATCTGTGTCAGCAACAGCATGCACCAGGTGCGCGCAGGCCTGGGTGCATTTGCGGCTTATGAATTGGTTGCTGGCATGTCTGGTTGTGTGTTCAGCGGGCAGCAATGCAAGTGCTTCAAAACATGTCATGTCAAGACAGTATGCAATGAGTCATGCAGATCAACAACATGCTTGCAATAGCAACGGCATCCACGAGCTCGGCCATGCTGCACACGGTGTCGGCACCACATGTTATGCTGTTTGTTGCTGGAGTACAGCAGCAGCAGCTTGCGCTAGGAAGGTGTTTGGGGCACCCCCAGCAGCAGACGCAAGCAGCAGCACTGGTACATGTGCCTCTCACATGCATGCAGGTCCTCAGGCATGCGGCCAGCAACATCAGCATGTTGACTGTCTCTGACTTTTGCCTGCTGCTGCTGCCCTCTTGTTTGCCTGCTGTGTTGGCACCTGCTCCGTCTGGATGTGCATATGCGGTCTGGCGCTGGCGTCACAGAACTGCCCGGTGTGCTGCGAGTTCCTGTTTGACTCGATACGGCCCATCGCAGTGCTGCCCTGCGGGCACACCATCCACCAGGTGCGGCGCTAGCACTTTCCTGCAAGCCACGGCACTTTCCTGCAAGCGACTTTCTCCTGCAAGGCTGTGCCATGCAGCCTGCACATCAGCGCGCAGTGTGCGGCATGTGCGCTACGTCAGCACCCGCCGCAGCAATGCAGATTTTGCAAAGCGCTGTGCATGCGGTGCATGTTTGCACTCATGCAAGAGCACAGCATGGCTTGCGCAGCCGTTGCCGTTGCCAAATTTTTATTCTTTCTGCTGGCCTGTGCTGCTTGCCGCTCTAGCGCTGCCATGGCATGCCTGCAAGGCTGTGTGATGCAGCCTGCACATCAGTGCGCCGTGTGCCGCATGTGGGCTACGTCAGCAGTTGCCGCAGCACTACAGATTTTGCACAGCGCATGTGCATGCGGTGCATGTTTGCACTCATGCATGGCTTGCGCAGCCGCTGCCGTTGCCAAAGTTTTTTTATTCTGTTTGCCTGTGCTGCTTGCCGCTCTAGCGCTGCCATGGCATGACGTGCAATAACATGCCTGCCCGCGGCAACGCCGCCGCGAGATGATGAGCCACAACCTGCCACAACACAAACCTGTCTGTCTCTGCTGCTGCTGCTGCTGCTGCTGCTGCTGCTGCTGCTGCTGCTGCACCAGGAGTGCCACAGGGAGATGATGAGCCACAACCCACCACAACACAAATATGTCTGCCTCTGCTGCTGCTGCTGCTGCTGCTGCTGCTGCTGCTGCTGCGACCGCACCAGGAGTGCCACCGTGAGATGATGAGCCACAACACCATCACCTGCCCGCTGTGCCTTAAGTGCATCCTGTCGCAAGGCGATGCGCAGCGCTACTGGGCGCTGCTGGACCAGCAGGTGAGGGCGGCTGGATTGTTCATTGTGACGATGCGGGTTGCTTATGCCGTCTCATCATCACGCACAGCGCTACTGGGCGCTGCTGGACCAGCAGGTGAGGGCGGCTGAATGTTCATTGTGACGATGCGGGTTGTTTATGCCGTCGCAGCGTCACGAACAGTGCTACTGGGCCCTGCTGGACCAGCAGGTGGGGGTGGCTGGATGGTTTGTTTAAATCCATGGTATGTGTATGAAGATGCTGTGTTTTCGCCACGTTTTATTCACACGCAGCGCTACTGGGACCTGCTGGACCAGCAGGTGAGGGTGGCTTGCTGTTTTGTTTAAATTCATGGTATGAAGTTGCTGTCTTTTCGCCACGATGTATTCACACGCAGCGCTACTGGGCTCTGCTGTGCTGGACCAGCAGGTGATCTTTCAAGAGCTGTTTTTGTGCCATCATGTGTCCACGCGCGGCGCTACTGGGCGCTGCTGGACCAGCAGGTGGGGCTGGCTGGATGTTTGTTTTATATCCATTGTATGAAGATGCTGTGCTTTCGCCACGTTTTATTCACACGCAGCGCTAGTGGGCCCTGCTGGACCAGCAGGTGATTGTTCAAGAGCTGTTTTGTGCCTTCATGTGTCCACGCGCGGCGGTAGTGGGGCGCTGTTGGACCAGCAGCTGAGCGCGGCTGGCCTATTCTCAATTCTCAACGCATTCAAGCAAAATTGTTCAGTCAATTTGTCATGTCTTTGGCTACTGTTCAAATCCGCCCTATAGAAGAGGGGTTACACGGTGTGCACAGGCAACTACGTCAAATCCGCCCTGGCAGCCCAGGATAGGTTGCTCGTTGGCAGTCTTATGTTGGGCAGGCGGCCACATGTGCATGCTACGCTCACACCACCACGAAAGCACCCGAACCCATCAGACCTCGGCAGTTAAGCGTGGTTGGGCTCGAGCAGTACCAGGTTGAGGGATCGCCTGGGAACTCCGAGTGGCGTAGTGTTTTGGTAGCAGCTGCTGCTGCTGGGAAGAAGGGCTCGCAGCAGTGCAGGGTTTGACAGCAGCATGCTGCTGAGGTTGCTACTGGGCAGGCCTGTGCAAAGAGCGGGCACCTAGACTAGGCGGTGCCCTGCCGAGGTTCTGCAGATGCAAAAGCCCAGGTTGTGGGGTTTGTGTTGTTGGGTGGTTGGCGCTGGACACGGTTGGAGAAGAGCATAGTCACATGTGGTTTGCCTGCGCAGGCATGCATGCGTTCCTTTACGGGTACGGATGCAGGCTACTGGCTTCCTGGGCGTCAGCCACCTGGCTTACAGGCTGCTGCCACTACTCCGCTCATGAGCGTGATGATAATTGTACTCAGTCTTTCTTTTGCACTCACTTGTGGCTGCTCTGTGCCGCCCCTGCTGCTGCCGCCCCTGCTGCTGCTGCTGCTGCTGCCAGGTGCGCGACACGCCAATGCCTGAGGAGTACAAGCATGTGCAGGTGAGCAGCATTATCGCAGAGCAGTGGAGCATAGTGTTATAGACTTTGTGTGAGGTTGATTGCTGAAGTGTGCAAGCATGTGCAGGTGGAGCAGCACCATTGCAGGGCAGGGCAACAGAGTGTGGGCGAGTTGTGTGAGGTTGCATTGCTGGAGAGTACAAGCATGTGCAGGTGAGCAGCATTATCGCAGGGCAGGGAAACAGAGTGTGGGTGAGGGTGTTTGTATGAGCAGAATGGCTGAAGAGTGCAAGCATGTGCAGGTGAGCAGCAGCGATTCACATCATTGCAGGGCAGGGCGACCGAGTGTGGGTGAGGGTGTTTGTATGAGCTGATGTGCTGAAGAGTACAAGCATGTGCAGGTGAGCAGCATCATTGGGCAGGGCAACAGAGTGTGGGTGAGTTGTGTGAGCTTGATTGCTGAAGAGTATAAGCATGTGCAGGTGAGCAGCAGCGATTCACGGCAGGGGAGCCCAGCGCGGTGGTCTGTGTGTCGACTGTGCTGTTCAGTGCTGCTTACTGTTGCTCTGTACTGCTGTGTGCTGCTGATAGTTTTGTCGCAAACCACACATTATGACTGTGGGACACAACAATGCACACACTCCGGCATTGACATCTTTTGTCCAAAGCCTCCCACATCTTCATGTATTATGAGCAGGACGTTAGACGTTCGGCACTGCCGGCGCTGCAACAGGCATTGATGGTTCGTTGTGTGATGTTGTGTGTGTGACGCAGGTCAATGTACTGTGCAACGACTGCAGCGCGCGCTCAGATGTGCTCTTCCATGTGCCAGCGCTGCAACAAGACTCCCTGAATTGTGTTGTATGGTGCTGTGTGTGTGACGCAGGTCATTATACTGTGCAACGACTGCAGCGCGCGCTGAGATGTGCTCTTCCATGTGCCAGCGCTGCAACAAGACTCCCTGAGTTGTGTTGTGTGGTGCTGTGCGTGTGACGCAGGTCAACATACTGTGCAACGACTGCAGCGCGCGTTCAGATGTGCTATTCCATGTGGTCGGTCACAAGTGCAGCGGCTGCGGCGGCTATAACACACGTAGGATAGGCGTGCAGGAGCCAGCAGCAGCAGCAGCAGCACCGCCGGCAGCACCGCCCGCGGCCAGCTGATGGCGTGTGCGGCTGCTGCTGCTGCTTGTGGCGGTGCTGGTGCCGCGGCTGCTGCAGTGGTGCCGCCGCTAGCGGGCCTGCTGCGGCAGCAGCAGCTGCTGCTGCTGCCGAATACATGATGTTGCAGCAGCCGGAGCTGCTACAGAGGGTGTGAATTGAAATGATGCAGGGTTGGGGAGTTTTTTAAGCAGATCTCAGCCGCAGTAAGGCAGCAGTGTGTTCTGCGGCGGCTGCTGGTGTGTGCTGCGGCAAGCTTCGCTCCAGCAATACTAGTACAGGGTGTAAGCAGAAATGTTATAAGTGCTGCTGTACAGATGGGTGACTTGCAAGAGCTGCAGACACTGTTCGAGACTGGCAGTGTTTTTCCGCAGCATTGTTGAAAACGTGTTTGCTGCCTGCATGTGCCATGCAGCAGGATGATCTGAAGCAATCATGATGTGTGCTCTGCACCTCTACACACGCCTCTACTGCCAGTTGCTGGCGGCTGCTACTCAGCCGCTGCTGGCGGCTGAGTAGCAGCATAGCAACACGACTTGGTGCATTCATTGCCGTAATGTTTGCTGTGCACGTAGTGGGGTCATTGGCAGCAGGTGCTGCTTTCACTGCCGGGCATGCTTTTATGCTTAGGCTGCAGCTGCCTGCCAGTGTTGTTGCTGCTGCCAGTGGGGGTGTGCTGGGCAAGCGCTTGTGTTGTTTGCTGCTCAGCATGATCATGATGCAGACACCGGCTCGCCTTGGTATTTCCTTGTTCCTTTTTGGGTGCTGCAAGTGTGCATGCTGTGTTGATGTGCTTCCTGCAAGTCCCTTTGCCACTTGTGAACTGGACACGAGCGCTGCTTACAGCAGTGGCCACTGTCAGGCTGACTGCCGTATGAAGCGGGAAAGCTGGGTTGCATGGCCTAGATGATTCCGTAGAAAATCCTAGATCATTGAGGTGCTTTGCTGTTGGTGGGCTTGCTGGTGATTTCGTCATACAGGCAGCACTGGCCAGTCGGGGTCAGCAGCCCGGCTGTTGACAAATGCACGAGCAGCTGTCATGTCCAGCTACCGAGCGGCTGTGTCAAAGTAGAGGGTATATTATCACAAGCTGCACAGACGAAGTTGATATGCGAAGGCAGCAAAAGGCTCCTGGACGGCCGCAACATTTCGAGATACGAAACAGGTTGCAACTCCCGCTCCAGCGAACAGACGTGCCGCTCAACCCGAACCTGCTTCCAACTAGCATTGGACAGGTGAGCAATCATTGATTTATGTCAAGACAACTGGCTGTGCGTGCAGCAGGCTAGCGGCAAGCAGCCAAACTTGCATCCCGCCAAATTGCCCCGCGCACAGCAGACTGGCCTGCACCGTGATGCTTGCGGTGTGAACCCCCAGAACTAACATTATCTTCTTTATGTTTTTTGCAGATACGTCGGTGTAAACAATATGAGGGCAGCCAGCCTGCTGCTCCTGGCCTTGGTGGCAGCAGCTGCCCTGCAAGCAGCAGCACAGCTCCCACGCCTTCAGCATCCAGAGCTGTCCTTTGCGATGGATCAACCAGTTGACGACACAGCATTGCCAGACATAAAGGCTTTCATTTCTGGTTTACCACCAACACGCAACACAGGCAGCAGTCGCACACAGGAGGGCAGTCCAGGACCTGACAGCAGAAGTGGCAGCCGCAGCGGCCAGCAGCAGCAGCAGCAGGCTGGCAGCAAGTCGGGACGCACCCTGCTGCAGATGCGCAGCCAGCAGCAGCAGCAGCAGCAGCAGCAGCAGCAGCAGCAGCGCCAACTTAACGGCTCTATGGCCAACAGTGCTACCGCAGCATTCAACAGCAGCAGGGCACAAGGTGTGGGTCACCCTGCAGGAGGTGCCATGTCAGGCCAGGTGCCACCACACGGCAACTTCACACCAGGACGCATGCCATCTGCCGGCAATTTCACAGCAGGCCAGGTGACACCACACGGCAACTTCACACCAGGCCAGATCCCTTCTGCCAAGAACTTCACACCAGGCCAGGTGCCACCTGCCCGCAACTTCACACCAGGCCAGGTGCCACCTGCCCGCAACTTCACACCAGGCCAGGTGACATCTTCCCAAAAGTCCACCCCAGGCCAGATGCCACCTCCCCGCAACTTCACACCAGGCCAGATGCCACCTGCCCGCAAATTCTCACCTGGCCAGGTGCCACCTGCGCGCAACTTCACACCAGGCCAGATGCCACCTCCCCGCAACTTCACACCAGGCCAGGTGCTACTTCCCCGAAACTTCACACCAGGCCAGCTGCCACCTCCCCAAAAGTCCACCCCAGGCCAGGTGCCACCTCCCCTAAAGTCCACCCCAGGCCAGCTGGCACCACATGTTCATGGCAACCTCACAGAAGGCCAGATGCCACTGCATGGCAACTCTTCCCACAATGTGTCTGCCCCACTGGGGCTGGCAGGCATGCAGCTTCCGGGGCCTGGCAGTGTCCCTGCTGGCAGCCAACGCGCCAGCGCTACTGGCCAGCTTTCAACAGGCAGCAGCTTCCCCAAACGCAGCCTGCTGTAGCAGCACCAGGTGATGCACATGTGTACAGCCCACAGCAGCAACACCGGGGTGTTGATCAACGACAGTTGGTGTATGATGCCAGGGTGTTTTCATTCGCGGGAAATTGTACAGAAGTGATCTGCAAGCAATCAATGCATGTGCATATTGTGGCGCTGAGACGTGCCCCATGGACATCAAGCTTGTTCTGGTGATGATCGCTGATGCTTGCAGTTGAGCTGCACTACTGCATTACAGTCACACAGACGCCGTCTGAGGACCAAGTCTGAGGCCAAAGGCCTAGGTTGTGCGTTATATGGCCAGTCACATGCTCTTCAAGACAGTAACAATTATTCGAGCAAAGTGTTGACAGACGCATATGTTACGTAATGCATCGCAGGACTTGGCATGCCGTACGTACCACAGCAACCCCGTTGTGCACAACTGTGGATAGTACTGGTGGTGGCACTGTGCAGCCTACTAGGCACATTTGAAGTGTCTATGGCTGCAGTGTGTGTACACACATATCAGTGGGACATCGCTGCTGAAGTGACTCTCTGCAGCATGTGTAACTGACCACTGCAGACTTCAGAATTCAAGAGAGAGGCAAAGTTACATGTGGGTCCCTGGAACCATCTTAGATGGTATGAGCCACAAAAGGATGAACACATGGTCTGAGACCAGAAAGTAAGAGGGCGGACACCATACTATGTTTTAGTAAAACACGATGCACACTCTTGCACGCCAAACTCTGTCATATGTACAATACAGAAAGGTTGAGTGCTAACAGGTGTACACACGATCTGCTCATTTGATAAGGCCCATTGAGCCAGCATCTCTACTCTTAAGCAGCAGATCTAATCCAGAGCAGCATAAACACGCCGGCAACCAGCCTTGTTGCCTTCACATCACACTGCGCATGCACAGCTCAAGCAGCATCTCGCCTGCTACGGGCAGGCCTTCTGCTGCCCAGGCCGCTGCATCCCAGCCGTCACCGGCCATGGGGTCCAGTTCAAGGTAGAACAAATGGTCTGAAACCAGAAAGTAAGAGAACGGACACCATACTATGTTTTTAGTGAAACACAATGCAGACTCTTGCACGTCAAACTCTCTCATAGGTAAAAAAACAAGTTTTCCAGAAAGCTCAAGTGCTCAAAGATGTACACATAATCTGCTCACTTCTTGCCAGTGACACTGGCTTGCAGTAGCAGCAGATGCTGCTGCTGAATGACATACCTAGCCCCATGAGGATTATAATACAACCATTGCTGACACAACCTTAGTCAAACTGCAGACACTGAGGGGCCCAAAGGTAAGGCATCTTGAGCCAGCATCTCTACTCCAAAGCAGCAGCTCTCTGATCCACTGCAGCAAAACACACAGCCGGCAACCAGCCCCGCTGCCTTCATATCACACTGCGCACGCACAGCTCAGCAACTCCACACCAAAGCAGCAGATCAATATACAACACAGCTCAAAACAGCTAGCTGTACACAGCCGCGTCTTTGTCACAACACACTGCGCACGCACAGCTCCAGCAGCATCTCTCCTGCAGCGGGCAGGCCTGCAGCTGCCCAGGCTGCTGCATCCCAGCCAGACATACCTAGCCCCTTACGACTTATGTTGGGACCATCGCTATCACAACCTTGGATTTAAAAAACAGACATCGAGGGGCCCATTGATAAGGCCTCTTGAGCCAGCATCTCTACTAGTACTCCAAAGCAGCAGATCTGATCTAGATCAGCAGAAAAACGCCGGCAACCAGCCCCGCTGCCTTCACATCACACTGCGCACGCACGGCTCAGCAACTGCACACTAAAGCAGCAGAGCAGTCGAAATACAGCTCAAACAGCCAGCTGTATACAGCCGTGTTGCCTTCAAATTAACACTGCGCATGCACAGCTCCAGCAGCATCTCGCCTGCAGCTGGCAGGCCTGCTGCTGCCC
>RWJK01001674.1:4236-24753 GCA_004335835.1 Scenedesmus sp. ARA3
CCTGGCGGCTTTGCCATTGTGCCGCTGCCTGGCATGTGGCACTCAGCGCCAGCGTCGCCCCAAGTGCACAGGTGAGCAGCAGCTGCGGCGTTGCATGGCGAGATCAGAGCCGGACAGCAAAGCATTGCTTGCAGGCGCTGGTGACAGGACTACTCTGCTGTTGTGCAAGCCAGCATTGCCGTTGCTTCTGGGCGGTGCGAACAGCAGTCTCTGTTCAATGCGTGTGTGGAAAGCACGCACACAGCAGGTCACTGTTCTACAGCGTGATCAGAGAAAACTTTCAATGATCCTGCAGCACAGAATGGTATGGTCAGTTTCTTGTTAGCAGTGCTTGACAAGCAACTCAACTTGCACTGCTGCTGCTGCTGCTGCTGCCGTGTGCGTGTTCCTGCAGGTGCTTCGGCACAAGTGCATGCCAGGGCAACCGCAGCGCACTGGAGGTGTGTGCATCCTCTGCAGATTGTCGTGCTGCAGCCGATGGCAGCAGCTTTGCAAACCTGCAGTGCACCCCTGGCTTCCAAGGCAACCTTTGTGCAGCATGCGAGCCAGGGCACCATCTAGTCAAGCCTTTCACTTGCAGGAAATGCCTGTCGCAGGCAGCTGTGGCGGTGTTGTTTGTGCTGGCTGTGTGCCTGCTGGTAGTTTTCATGACGATCATGTGCCATTTCACTGCTGATCTCGGCGAAGTGGCTGGCAGCTTCCCAAGTGTTGCAAGCACCCATCCAGTGGATGTCCGATCTGCAGAGTATGTGGCACACGAGGGCAGCTTAACTGATGAAACATGGACTTTGAAGCAGCTGCAAGTACCCAGCCTGCTTCGGCCGCTGGTTCTGTATATGCAGTACGCACTCATCCTGGCAAGCGTCACCGGTGTCGAGCTGCCTGCGCCACTTGCATACCCTCTGCAGGCGCTGGCATGGGCATGGTCTCCTGCAGTGCCTGAAACACTCAGCATTGAGTGCATCCTGCCGCATGGCAGCAGCAGCTTTATCGTAAGCATTCAGCGCATGCTGTTTTACCTGGCAGTGCCTTTTGTTTTGTTGGCACTGCTCCTTGTTATGCACATGTTGACGCCTGCATTACTGTGCAAGAGGCTGGCAGATAACGTGAGCTTCAAATCTGTGTTGGCTGTTAATGCCACGGTAGTGTGCTTCTTCTTTATGCCATCAATCTTGCGCAGCACGTTTGGCTGGTTTGCCTGCATTCCTATGGATGTGCCAATTGATCCGCCATATGTAGCTGCTGCTGTGGGGTCCTTCTGGCTGCATGACCCTGGCCAGCTGTGCTACCAGGGCTACCACAGGGCCTGGGCACTGGGGCTGGGCCTGCCGCTGCTTGTAGTAGTATGTGGGCTGCTGCCTGCCGGCATTTTGTGGGCGGTGCTGCGCAACAAGCATCAACAGCAGCACCTCCCAGGGCAGAGTGGTCAAGTTCATGGCTATGGATTCGTGCAGTTTATTTACCGGCCTGCATGCCACTGGTGGGAGGTGGTGGTGCTATGTGAGACTGCTGTGCTGTCGGCAGTTGCTGTGTTTGGCCACAAGCTTGGCCCGCTGCATCACATCATTGCCTTCAGCTGCATACTAACTGTCATGGGGCTGCTTCACATGGCAGCTCAGCCCTACACGCTTCCTGCAGCAAACACGGTCGTGCTGCAGTGCCTGTGCTGCTTGTTTTTCAGCAACATGGCAAATGTGCTGTTCCTGGACCATGGCATCTTCCGAGCAGGCGGTGCTGCGGTGACTGGAGTGGGATGTGCTGTATTGTTTGGCAACGTGGCGTTTGTGGGGTCGGTGCTGTGGAAGCTGTTCAAGCTGTTGAGCGGGAAGCCGGCGTTGAGCGGCGAGGCCGACGCCTCGATCAAATAAAGATCGGCACAGCTTGCATTTTATACGTTTGACAACGTAACATTTTGAGTTTGTGCTCTGTGCATGGGGATCGTGGTGCACGCTACATTAGGGCGTCACAGCCATTGAACTGAATTTCTTTTCAGGAGCAGCTACTCACTAGCCAGGACTCCTGGCAGCAAGTTGCTGAGTGGCACCGGTGGCAGTGGTACTAGCCGTTGAGAGTTATGACTCAATGCTTTCGTCTGTGTGAAAGCAGAGTGTATGTGGAGTACAGTCGGCCTCAGATGCAACGCTGCATGCTAGATTTCTGGGGAGGCTGGTTCAGCAGAGCAGGCTGCAGGCATCACGCCGGCCACGTGTCCAGCTGTACAGTTTTAACGGGCTGGTGCACTCAGTCACTGCCAGTGACTGGCAGCGTGCCCAGCTGTACAGGTTCAAGGGTTAACGAACACAATTTGAGGGAGGCGATCGGGCAAGAGCAGGTGCATCACAGTACAATACGGCAGCCTAGGCGACGCGCTTGCAAGCACAACTAGAACATTAGCCCAACTGGGGGCAAGCCTGTCGACGTACTGATGTTACAGGATACAAAAGGACGAATTGAGATGCACTGAGAAAGCCCCCAATCGTACTTCACACAGGCGACAGTCACTGGACCGCTACCAAATGTTGCTCATATGCTCGCATATTGCTGCAGCAGCCAGGTGCTGCTGCTGACCAACCCACTTGGATCCTCCAAGCCCTCAACACAACATGCGGGAGACAGCATGGGCACACCTGCTAGACGCACACGCACCAAAGAGCAAAGCAGCTTGCGGCTGCTCAGCAATTGCATACGGCCATTCATTGACAAGCCAGGCCACAAGCTACACAATGCAAGCGCGGCTGCTGCAGCAAACTGCGTAGCGGCCCAGCTGTGCATACTGCAAGCAAGCACTCTTGCTGACACCAGGAATCTGGTTGTGTTGGTTGTCAACAGCCACTCCAGGCACACAAAGAGTTGCAAAGACAACATTGCGCACTGACAGTCGAATGGTGACAGCAGCAGAGCAACTGTGGAGGACACGTGCTACACACGCTGAAAGCCTCGAACATGTTGACAAAGTAACACAGTGTAACACGTTTTTAAGAAATAACACGTGCCAGGGTGGGCCCATGCTGCCCTACTTGGTTTGGCATGCACAATAGAATGTTCGTAACGCCCAGCACATTATCTATCGGCTGCGGCTGCTGTCACGATCGCAAGACAAAAAAACGCGCGGCGCCACGTACACACAAAATGCAATTCCCCCAGCAACTACAACTGGCAAACAACAACCTGCCACAGCAGCGGCCGAGCTACTCAATCGACACTGCAGTGAGCTGCAGCAGTAACTCGCGACAGGTGGACAAATGACTCATGCCAGCGCACACATTAATAGTTCTTCTGCTGCAGCGCAATCGGCACGAGAGAGTGTTGTCAGAGAGTCTCTTGCAGGCTGCTATCACCTTGACAACGCAAGTGTGCAGCTGGCTGCATGCTCTGAACACTAAACCACAATGGCTCATCCAGCTGTTGATATCGCATGGGAGCATGGGCAGCAGCTGCCTCTTGCCAACTGTAAGGCACAGGCAGCTGCTGCAATGGAAACCAGATACTGAACCCTTGCCTAGCAGTACCATGAAGGTTCCTCAATTGTCACAGACAGGCACTGTACACACACACTGCTGAAGACATGCCACTGACAAGCCAGCCGAACACGTGCATGATCAGCTGCATACGCTGCACAATGCTCGGCCCTTGATGACGTAGCACCAGTAACAGACAACACATCGGCAGCTGCGATGTCATATCCAGCCTGTTGTCCAGCCCAATGCAAGCACAAGCTCACAACTGATAAGCCATGCGCGGATCAGCGACCTTGGCTGCACTGCTGCTGTTGTTCTCGCCGCAGCTGCAGCCGCACACAAATCATCACCCACAACAGCCACCACAGCCAGGCCAGAAAGGATGTGCAAGACGTGCTTGTCGGCCGACCGCGCCGCCGCCAAGTTGCATTGTTTGCAAGCTTCAACAAAGCATCCTGCAGCTCCTGCTGTTGAGCAGCACAGCACACAGCAATGCAGCTGTGGGGGCTCACAGCCACAGATAGTGTGCGTGGCCACTCTGGCAGCGTAGCAGTGGCGTCGATGTGATGCAGTGCCAACACAGCATCATGTGCACTGTACATTGTGGTACATGGTGTAGGCCTTGGTGATTTGCAAGTAACAGCACGCAGAAACAGCAACCAGCATGGTCAAGTGCAGCAACTAGCACATGGCGCAAGCGCGTTGGGTGTCGAGCGCAGGCAGACAGCAAGAGACAACGCATGCAAACACTCGGCAAAGCAGCTTGCGCCAACCTTGAACTGTGGATTTGGGTTGTTGGAAAAGGAGGGAGCGAAGATCGACATGCAGCTCTTTCACTCTCAATGTGGCAGCAGGAGCCTGCCTAGCAACAAGCCCCTGCACCAAGTGCAACACCACACGCCAGCCAGCAATCCAAAATCAAGCACCTCTCCGCCAAGCAAGCTGCCTGCACTGCAAGCAGCAGCTATACAACACAAATGGCCCCCTCGCTAGCCAGTACCGCAGCAGCAGCTGCAAACAGGCAACACCCTCTACACACCGATTACTGCCACAGCCGTGCGCTGTGGCCTGTTAACTCCTGCAGCAACTGCCCCGAGGCAGCCAGTTAGTATATAATTTGCAGGAAAGAGTTAGCAGGCATGCCACAGCGCAGGTAGCAATCATAAAACTGCACACAAGACTCCAGAAAGGCCGATGCATTATACATTGTCTGTCACAATGAAACTGTCACATGCAACATACTGCTGAGCCGCCAGCGCCATCGGAGGCACACACCAAAAGCGACCCAGGAGCAAAACAGCCTGGGCGAGCCTGCCACCGACGCGGGTTGATGTTTCGTTCTAGTTCTAGGCCCACATTCAAGCCCGAAAGCCACATATTTGCAGTGCCGACTGCAGCTAGCAGCGCTTGCTGCACTAGATGATACAACAGCCACCGCTGCAGGCTGAAGGCCTGCAGCGCCAAGTGAATGTTTGTTTGTCAACCAGTGACGAGGCCAGTGGCAGGCCTTGCCGCATACCTTGCTAGTCGGCAGTGTCACAACCCACACCTGCTACAGAGCGCGGAAACAATGCCAAGTGTTGTGCAGTGCTGGCCGGCGCAGCAGGCAGTGGTGTGTGTTGTGCAGCGCACACGCACACATGCACCGAGCAAAGAGGGCCGTCCCTGACTGCGCTGGCATTAGTGTGTGCCCCAAGCAGCAAATGACACAGACCTACCCCCATATGTCAAAGCGACACCTCCCTATTGCTGCAGCAAGAGATGTCAGCTATTGAGCAAGCATCCTTTGCACGCACTGCAGTGGCGCAGCAACGGCGCTGTATGCCAGGTACCATCCTACTGTTGCACACATGCACCACACCACAGCAGCTTGCGTGCGGCCGCCATGCAAATTGATCCACCCTTGCTGGCTGCATCCTACTGGCTGCACCCTCCAAAACACAGCAGCAGCACCAGCAGCAGCAGCAGCAGCAGCAGCAGCAGCAGCAGCAGCAGCGCTGTTGTGCCAGCCTTGCTGCAGGCTAGTCAAAAGGAGCTCGGAGCTTAAAACCGAGTCACAAGGCTACGCGCTGCTGCTATGCCAAGTAGCACCTGCAACACGCCCAATGGTCAATCTGCAAGCACACAATGACAGGTCACTGCACAGAAGCTAGCACCTCACGCATCCACCCCAGCCCTACACACCGATGGCAACCCCCAAAACAATACCCCTGCAGCCCCCGCCCACAGACAGGATTGCAGACAGGATTGCAGAACAGTGCTGCCATTGTACGCCAGGCACGGCCTCGTTGCACTGTGATCGCAGCAACACCCAAAATCGCTGCACTGACCGCAGCTGCTGATGACTGGAGAGGTCATTGCCACCACAGCACACCGCCGCACTCAATGCTGCTTGCCAGGCACGCACCATGCAATGAACAGCTGCAACAGCACTGCTGGCAGCGGCATCCCATGCACAAGAGCTGCAGAAGAGCTGCTGTTGCTGCTGACATTGCCAGTCCCAAATTGCAGCGCCGCAGTACCAATCGCAGACAGGTTCCGCAGCCCGCACCAACGCCGATTCAGCTGACCTCCCAAAAGGGCCACCCACAAACATCATACACCGCAGCAGCCTCACCCGCGCAGCAGCAGCCTCTCTTCCAACTGACTGCTCGCTGCCGATCCTGTGGGCTTGGCACACTGCACGATGATGCATGCCGTGTCCTTCATCAGGTCCGGCAGCAGCAGCAGCAGCACACACCGCAACACTACTCCCCTTTTAGCTGCGTGCACCACCTGAAGAATGCAGCTGAGCTCCACGTTGCGCTGACACCACCCGCAGCAGCAGCGCCCCAACTAACTGCCTGCCGCCGCCGCGCCAGCCTGACCCTGCTCGCCGCTGCCTGTCGGCTTGGCATACTGCACGATGATGCCAGCCGTGTCCTTCATTAGGTCTGGCAGCTCCACGCCATCCATCCACGCAATGGCCTTTGCTGCCTCTGCTGCGCTTGCATAGTCGATGAAGCCGTACTCGCGGCTGCGCCACTTGTCCTTTGGCTTGTGCATCTTGCGGCTGTTGTACATGATCTGCGTGTGGAAACAGAACAGCAGCAGCACGGGTAAGAGCGGGGCGGGTGTGTTTCAGAACCGCTGTCAAGCAGCACCAGCAGCAGCAGGCAGCAGCCGCGGTGGCGCAGATGCTGCAGGCTCCTCCTGGCACCATGCACTCAGCGTCAGCAAGACATGCAGCTGCACACAAGACCTGCACAACCTACAAGCGCCGAAATATCTTGCTTTGAAGACCCACCTTGACGTTCACAACGCTGCCAAACCTGCTGAACCAGTGCAGCAGGTCCTCCTCGGTGACCCACCACCCAATGTTGCCCACAAACAGCTTGTTGCTGGGCTCCTGGCTGATGCAGCTGCCGCCAGGAACCACAGCCGCTGCTGCTGCTGCTGCCACTGCTGCTGCTGCTGCATCGCCGGATGAGCCGCCCCATGTGTCATCGCCAGAATCAGGCAGCCGATAGCTGAACAGAGCAGCAGCAGCAGCGTCAGCGGACGCGGATGCAACAGCAGCGTCCGTAGCACCGCTGCCGCCGCCGCGGTTTGCAGCTGCAGCAGCAGCGCACGCCGCAGACGCCTCTGCTACTGCGTCCTCGGCAGCATGCACCTCCTGCAGGGTGCGGCTGCGTTCCAGAACTGCTGCCAGCTTCTGAACCTGCACCTGCTGCGCTGACATTACCTTGGCATCCTCATCCGCTGCCTTTTTGAGGTTCCAAGGAGCTTCAGAGCACACCTTACTCAGCGGCGGCAGCGACGCAAGCATTGTCGCTGCAGCTGCTGCTGCTGCTGCCGGCGCTGCGCCTGCACCTGCCTTGCTGGCTGCACTGCTGATGCTGGCTACACTGCTAGGCGTGCAAGCCATGACATGGCTGCCACGCGTGCCGCCGCTGCCGCTGCTGTTGGCGCTGCTGCTGTTATTGCTGCTGTTGACCTGCATGGGTGCCGCATGCCCCTTTCCTGGCTTGCCTGCCATGCCCAACTGCCCTAATGGCCCTGCCACACCTGGTATGCCCATGCCTGCCAGTGCAGACACGCCACTGCCAGATGACACAGCAGATCCAGATAATGAGCCGCTGCCTTGCCCCAGCACATCCCAGTTATCTGCATACGGCGACACCAGCAGCTGCGTATCAACGGATACACCGTTGATTTGCAGCGGCGTATACATGCTCGCTGCTGCTGCTGCCGCCGCCGGACTCAGCCCCACATCCTCGCACAGCTGCAGCGCCAGCGCCGACTGCTGCTGCTGCTGCTGCTGGAGCTCCTGCTGCAGCGCTGTAGCATACGCGTCCATGCCTACCAGCCCTGCTGCTGCATGCTGCCCCAGCAGCTGCCCCTGACTCACAAACGGCTCTGCATACGGATCCAGCCCCTGCTGGGCCCCACTGAGCCTGCTAGCCAATTCCTGCAGCTGCAGCTGCTGCTGCAGGTGCTGCGCCAGCTGCTCTTTTGCCAGTGCTTCTGCAGAGCCATACAGCGGCATCACAGGTGATGGCTGCCCAACAGACATCTGCAAGCCTCCCTGGCCAGGCATGCCTCCCCCAAAGCCGCCACGCTGCAGCTCTGGAGGCCCCGGGTCATGCCCTAACATGCCTTGGCCTGCAGCACCAAACGCTGCTGCTGCTGCGTTGCTGTCCAGCCCGTTGCGCGGCGGGCGCAGCAGCGGCGGGCCCATCCGGCCCATGCCCAGCTGGTCCTGCTGCTGCTGGTTGATGAACAGCGCCCCCGCATCGCCCAGCTGCGCGGTGAGGCTGCCGCTGGCTTGCTGCTGCTGCAGCAGCCAGCTGCGCGCATACGCCATTGAGCTTTCTGCGCCCATCGGGGCCCAGCTGTGGCGGCGGCTGTTGTTGTTGTTGCCTGGCATGCGCGGGCCATTCAGCGCATAAGCAGGCGGCAAGTCCATGCCTAACAATGGGTTGCCGCTGCCTCCAGGCCCTCCCAGCCCCGCTGCACCGCCTGCTAGCTGCTGCCCATGCAGCATGCCAGGCGCAGCACCGCCTGCTTGCCCGAACGCCTGCCCCAAGCCAGCCTTGCCCATGCCAGCCAGCTGCGCTGCTGCCGCCTGCAGCTGCAGCTCCTGCAGCTGCTTGTTCGGTGAAGACTGCTGAGGAAGCATCGGCATGCGTGGAGGCTGGCCGCTGCCTGGCACCGCGCTGCTGCTGCCTGGCAAGCCAGCTGCTCCTGCAAGCCATCCTTGCGGCAGCTGCCCGCCAGCAGCTGCCAGCAGCGCCTGCTGCTGCTGGTGCTCATTCAGCATGCCGATTGTCACACTATGCCGCCGCGGCCGCAGCCCCCGGTTGCCGCCGGGCCCTGGAGCGCCGGAGGAAGGATAGCCGCAGCGCTGCAGCTGCTGCAGCTGCTGCTGTTGCTGCATCAGGAGAGCGGCGCTGCTGCCATAACCGCCTGCCATGCGGCCGGGCCGCGGCAGGCACGGCAGCGGGCCTGGTTCCTCTGCATCTAGTGCCAGGCTGTCGAACCCATTTGTGCCAGGCGGCATGCACAGCGGCTCTGCGTAGTGCTGCTGCTCTGCGATGCCTCCTGCGGACATTGGAGGCAGCCCGTTCATGTGCATCAGGCCGTTCATGTTGCCTGGGTGCATGCCTGCTGCAGCTGCTGCTGCCATGTCCTGCCCCAGCAGCAGGCTCAGGGGGTCCTGCTGCTTGTAGCTGCCGCTATGACTGTTGCTGTACACGTCCTGAGAAAAGAACTGCATGGCTGCAGGATTGGGTTCAAATGAGGAGCGACGCACACGCCCCTGCATGTGGTCAGCAGCCAGCAGCAGAGCAGTTGATATGTTGTCACACATCAAAGGTCCAAACGAAAAGTCTAGCAAGCCCAGCTGCCAGGCCACAGGGTAATGAACAAAAGCACAGCAGCAGCAAGCACCAGCCCAAACCGGCAGGCCCCGATCCAAACCTGCTGGCCTGGTAAACAACCACGCACCAACACAAGACTGAAGAACCCACAATTGCCTGACTGCACTGCAGCAAGCGAAGGCCCCCACACCACGAACGACGTGTGCACCCACTTCAAGCCTGCAACGCACCTGCTGCGCCATGTTGTCAAGAGTTATTTGTAAAGTGAAGTCCGTTGATTTCTGTTGCCAGCGTGCGACTCTGCTGGCGGCAAGGCAGCAAAGGCAGCGTTCTCAGGTGCTCGCTACTGCACAGCTGCATAGGGCCTGCCGATGCCATTCATATCCTTGATTGATCGCTGTGATATCAGGCCAGCTACATGCAGGCGAGAGGCAAGGTATTGCAAAAAACAAGCGATGCTGGAGAAGTGCTGCAACTTGCGACCCGTTCAAACATCTAAAGTATCTATGCTTAGGTTGATCAAAAGAAGACGTAGGGTAGACGGCCATAAGGACCCGTGCTGCCAGTCCACAAGGAAGAAACCTGCAGCGCCTCACCGGTCTCTCGCTAAGGCAAGAGCGCCACACAGGCTTTCTCCAGATGGCCAGTGCTCCCCAAAGTGCTTTCTGCTGAGGCTCAGGACCTCAGTTGTTCCCACGCATGCCAAAGTACTTGACCTATGCTCAGCGCCTTGGAACGCTGGTTGTGAAGGATATACGAATGCTTTTTGCGATGACGGAGCGCTGTGACACTCTGGTCGCCCTCGGCCAGCGAAGCGCTCTTCAGCAGTCAGGTCACAAGTCGATGTGCCGGAACCATGGCATCTGAGACGGGCCTGCTGCAAAGGGGCCTGTGACAGTTAGTTAAAGCCTTGCATGACGTTTGTGCTGTTTACGCTGCTCCTCGGTGGGCTGTGCAGCAACATCAGGAGCAGCTGCTCTGCATGCTTGGCAGTGTGCATGCAGTTGACTGCAGCACTGCATGCTGTGAGACCAGAGCATGACACGCTTTGAAAAGCCGGGAGGCGTACTTTGAGAAGCAATGTGTTCACGATGTTGCTGCTGCTGCCTGCAGGCGTGCTGCGAACGCTGACGGCCACTCCATAACATTCCCAACACGTCCAAGGTAACAACTGGTTACCCTGAAGTTCACAACACGCCATCATCAATGTACATGTGGCAAAAGCTCATTCACAACATGCTGCTGCAGGCACACAACAGTAGTTGCGCAGCCGTGTGCTGCTGCATGCTGGGATGGGCCCCCCCGGTGCTGCAACTTGTTGCTGCGCAGCATGCACCTTCTGAGCTGTAATCTCAACAAGGGTGGCAGGCTCAATACTTGCACTGGGTTTGAATGCGCGCTGACCTGAACAGCAGCAGGACAGGCTGTTGTTGTAGCATACTTGGTCCTGTGGCAACTTAGCACATCACAACCTGAAGGTGTCCAAGGCCTTGCAAGGCAGCACGGACTGAACCACGGTTCATGTGTCACAACTCATGACCATCACGCCCCTGGCACGCACCACTTGCGCACAGTTGAGAAAGCATGGTGGCTGCAGCTACCGGACTTGACAGGCCACAGGTCGCCAACAGTTGTGGCACTGATGCCCAAAACAGCACACCACACAACCGACCGAGATGCCTGCATGCCGCATTCGCTGCTGCAGCTGCACACGCCGGCTCGCAACCAAGACCATCTACAGAAAGCAATAAACCTAGAAGTAATGGCATCAACACATCACTACAGCCACTCCCAAGCGCTGGGTGTGTCTCGCCAGCATCCAACCGCCTTAGAAAAACACCCCTGCTTTCAACTCAACTAAAAAACACGCTTCACCCTTGCGGGCCACCAGTAGCCACCATGCGCCACCACACAGCTGACATATGTATCATGCCACAGTGCCGCTGCTGCAGCTGCAGCAGCTACGCACACGCCGGCTCAACAACCAAGCCCATCAACTAAATGCAACAACGCTACAACTGGCGTCATCATCATCACTACAGCCACGCTGTCAAGCTGGGTTTCTCCCGCCAGCTGCAGAAGGAAAAACACACTGCTCTTGACAAACACGCTTCACTCTTGCGGGCCATCAGTAGCCGCCACGCGTGGTGCGTCAGCCCCTTCTGACATGACCCCCCTGCTGTACAGCATGCGATTGGGTGTTCCCTCAAGCAGCAGCGGGCTGTTGATCAAGTTAGGGGTCGATGAGCTGACAATGGCATCTGCCACATCTGTGGGGCTGGCGTTGGGGTGTGTCTCAAGGTACACAGCAATCATGCCGGTGACGTGCGGCGCAGCCTGCATGCCGGCAGCAGCAGCAGCAGCAGCAAACAAGTCAATGGTGGCATCACCAGCAGCTGGTGTCAGGCCCGCACAAAAGGACACATGGACGACGTTGTCAAGGCTCGGGTGCTCAAGCAACGTTGTCAACAGAGGCACACAGACTCTCAACCAATAGTACTCACAGTGGTGCTCCATGCATCATGCTGTGAGGCGCAACACAATATTGAGAGCAGCAGCATGACAAGCAGCTGCTCTCCGTACGTACACCGGCTTCTCAGCGCAGAGCCGCAGCACTTCAAGTGTAACAGGTTGTTACGCTCACCATGCTGGTGCCGCTGGCCCAGGTGTAGGCTGTGTCCACCACATCTTCACAGCGGGAGGGGCCGCCACACGCTGCATGCACAAGACAGCACAACAGGTCTGGTCAGCAAGAGTACTACTGTAGGAGGCTTTGAACGCCATGGCAATCTCATGCGCTAATCAGTTTGCGTGCTTCTGTGTGCTGCAGCGCACAGCATTTCCGTAGTCAACACTGGCTCAAGGGCAGCCATAGTATACGGTCTGCAACGCAGGCATGCAACTTCATCGAAGTATTTACCCTGGTTGGTTCTGCAAGGTTTCACTGTGCGCAGACACAGCTGACGCCGGCCAGGACAAAAGCAGTGACAAAAGCATGTGACAAAAGCATGTGAAGCAGGCCAGGACAGCAGCACTGCGGGTGGCACCCTCACCTCCATAGATGTCCACGCCTGGGGCAAAGACGTCGATGCAAGGCCCCGTGTTGCTCCAGCGGTACAAGTTCTCCGTATCACCTGCAAACCATTGACAAGGCAGGCACCGAGTTCACACAGCGCCAGAACTGCTGCACAACACCAGTCCACACAATCAACATTAGCAGTGCCGGGGTGGGGTTGCTCATCATGCGTGTCAGCCTCCTCAGGCTCATCAGGCTCATCAGGCAAGTGTAAACAAGCAAGTTGTTGCCAGCAAGCCAGATAGTCCTCAGGCTCATCAGGCAGCCGGACTATGCTCCATTATTTGTCAGGCTTGAACTTCTTGAAAGACGTTTTGCATCTTTCAAGGCTCGTCAAGCAGCTCACCACCCCGGGTGCGCTGGAACTTGCTGGGCAGGTTGCTGGCGCCAACCGTGATGGCTCCAAGCACTGCAATGCAGCAGCAGCAGCAGCAGCAGCAGCAGCAGCAAGGCACAAATGTAAGGCTGACGGTCAAACACAGTCAAAACTCCACATCTCTTTGAATTTGTTGTTGCTGCCTCTAGTACTAATGCTGCTAAAGCTGCCGCGGCAGCAGCTCATGTTGCACGTGGCTGTTGTTCTATCAGTCAATCGCTACCACCACCATTGTAAGGGTTGATTCACATTGTTCACGCACTGCCGCAGACTCCTCCCTACAACCTGGGCACCCACCCACCACTAGCACGCCTACCCTTTTCAGCAACCTGTACAAACCCACCTCTTGCAGGAGCCACATCACAAGCATCCACAGCGCTGTTGCCAGCAGCCACCACCACAGGCACGCCTGCAGCAATCACATTCTTCACGGCTGCTTCCAGGGACCTGCTCCACTGGCCTGAGGGCACCCCGAGTGACAGGCTGGCTACGGCAGGCTTTCGTGCGTTGTTTGCCACCCACTCCAGCGCTGCATGGCAGCAGCAGCAGCAGAAGCAGCAGAAACAGCAGCAGCAGAAGCAGCAGCAGCAGCAGCAACAGCAGCAGAAGCAGAAGCAGAAGCAGCAAGAAGTTTCAATCAGCAGCTGTGCAGCAACGCTGATCTTTGGGCTGATGTTGAGTGGCAAAGTGACGCTGTGTGAGCCATGCTGCAAAGTTGATGCACCATATGCATCCACTGCAGCCCGATGTAGCACAAGCAGCATGCAGATATGCTTCAATCATTCACACCCTGCTTAGCAACATCGCTGCACAACCCGACAACAAAACGGCCTTTGCACGAACGCATTTGCTGCTAGACCTTCCCTGCCTAATGCCGAATCCATGCAGGGCTGCGCACTCACCCGCCACCACATTGCTGATGCTGCCAGCACCATCGCAGTCCAGCACCCGCACAGCCATCACAGTGGCCTCCCTGGCAATGCCCACAGACCTGCCTGCTGCTGTGGATGACACGTGCGTGCCATGGCCGTCACAGTCGGCTGCACGCAGCACAGGACAGCAACACGAGCGTGTTCACGAGAAGACTGACAGCCCAGCACGGTGACTGCCTAGTAGTGCAGGTTGTGTCAATGTGTCAATGCAGATGACGCAGCAGAAGCCACTGATGACTCGAAACAAGACCAGAGCCCAAAAACTGCGTGGACTTCAGAGCGCATTGAGCATATGTTACTGCAGCCGTATGTTTAGTGCAACAGCGTGGTCCCACCTGCATCATCATCGTCGTCAACAAAGTCAGGCCCAGCTATTGCCCTGCTGCTGCCGGCAGCAGCGCCTGCAGCGCCCCAGGGCTGGAACTCCTGGTGGCTGGCCTTGATGCCAGAGTCCAGCATGTAGATGGTCACGTTCTTGCCTGCAGCAGCAGCAGCAGCAGCAGCAGCAGCAGCAGCAGCAGCACAATATTGGGTTAGCAACGAACGAGATGATGCAAATGCATGGGCTAGGCGTCACTCAACGGCCAGGCAGGTGATAACGCAGGCATGCCCCTGGCTATGCAGCTCATGCATATGCATCAACATTTGCAGCGATTTGAATCATGTATGCAGCCATAGTATGTACTGGTGCTCCATGTCCTCTGGCCAAACAGCCGTCTCACCCGTCCCTGCAGCAGTCGCTGTCCCATAGCTGAAGCTCCCATCAAGAGGCAAGGCCCGCTGGTCCAGCCGATCCAAGTTCCATAGCGCATTAACCAGCCGCTGCACTTTCAGCCCTGGCTGCTCATTTGCTGCCTCCACCTGCGGCTGTGGCAGCGGCTGCGGCTGGTCTGCTGACTGGGCTTTGGCGGAGCCCTCTGCTGGCATGAAGGCGAGGATCTCTGCAAGCATACGGGGACATAGACGTTTGGTGAAAGTGTCAGAAGGCTAGGAAGTTGACCTAGCTGGATGCCAGCAGGCTGCAGGCAATCATGCAGGAATGGGGTGTGGGCTGGGGCAACCTGCGTTCCTGCAAGTGAGAGGAACTGAGCGCACAATCAACTGTAGCAAGTTGCAAGTGTGTGCGCACAAGTTGCTGTTTGCAGTAAACATTATGCAGTGCACATAAATGTTGCACACTCATCTGCAACGAACACACAGCCGAGCAGCAGTCACCCACCAGGGTTTGCAATGGCATGGGCATCCACAGGGAGGCCAGGGTCCTGGTTCTTTGTCACCCTGCTGCTGCCGCTGCCAGTGACACTGCTGCTGCTGCTGCTGCTGCCATCGGCTGCCACCTGCACTTGAGGGTCACTCAACCCCTGCACAGCTGCAGTAGGGCCCTCTGCTGTGCCCACCACTTGCACAGTTGCTGAAACCAGTGCATCAGAGCTGCCAGTAGCAGCACCAGCAGCAGCAGCAGCAGTGCTAGGGCCATCTAGCGCAGCGACTGTAGTGACACTTGGCATCCCTGTTGCCAGCTGCTTCTGCGCAGCAATGCCTACTTCTGCAAGCACCCAGCGCCACAGCTGCTGTGTGTCCGGACTGCTGCTGCTGCTGCTGCTGCTGGTGCTGCTTGTCAGCAATGACGGGTGCTGATTGTCATGAAGATCACTGCCATGGCTAGCAGGAGCGCCATCAAAGGACTTGACTTGCTGCTGCTGCTGCTGCTGCTGCTGCTGCTGCATTGCAAGCAGCTGCTCCAGGCTGGTGCCTGCAGGTGGCCTGCTCAGCCACCAGTTGCGAAAGTCATCCTTCTCTGCCTTGGCCACCTGCAGCAGCAGCAGCAGCAGCGGCAGCGGCAGCGCACAATGCGTGTTAGATAAGATGCTAGTGGCAACACCTGCGCACGTAGTCTGTGCTGCCCGGCTGCCGCTGTGCTTGCTGATGTGATGCAGAGGGAACATGATACCAGCATAACATGACATACCATAGCATGGTATAAAACAATACTAACAATAATGTAACATAGCAAGGTGCATACCGCGCCGTCCCGCTCCATGTAGTGGATGCCATCAGGGCCTGCACACTGCTGCAGCGCAGCAAACTGCTGCCGGTTGAAGCGACCTGACAGGCCTGCAGGAAGCAGCGCAGCGATGCAGCTTGAGCATTGTGCTGCTGTGCAGTGCAATGGAAAAGCCGGTTGACCAGTGGTGCATGCAAACACTGGATGCACAAACATCCAGAGTTGCAGCTGCAGCTATGCCACGCATATGCAGCTTATAACACTACTGAGCTCCAAGCAAGGTGGTTTAGCTACACCATGGTGCGTCGTATGCACTGAAGCTGCTGCATCCAGCTGGCAACCTGCTCACCTGAAAATGCATGCCTGTACAAATGCCTGCAGGAGCCCATCAGGGTGGCGCATGCTGCATCTGTGGGCTCCGCATCAGCTGCAGATGCAATGGCTGTTGTTGTATTGCCGTGTTTGTGCTCCTGGTGCACTAAGCCTGCCCACTTCCTCTCCCTGTGTGAGCAGACAGGCCTGAAGCGCTGCACCAGCTGCTTGGTCCTGAACACAACAATTAGGTTGGCATATTCTGCACCAGGCGCAGCGAAATGATCCCACAGGAAGGATGCAGCAGGAGCTGTTGTAGTGCTGCTGTTGGCTACGCTGCCTGCTGCTGTTGCTGCTGCCTTTGTTGCCAGGAGCCTTCTGCTTGCTCGCGCCTGACGAGCAGCAGCAGCAGCAGCATGGCCATCAGGCTTGGCAAGACAGACTGCATGGCTTGCCATGCACAGAAGCAGCAGCAAGTAACATGGTCGAGGAAGCTGCGAATGCTGCGCCATGGATCTATCCTGCTCTATGAGTAGTGCCTCAATTGCGACACCACCAGCAGCAGGTGGCTTCTGTCTACGCACACGATTACCACGTAAGCGCGTGTTAAGGGACGTGGATTGTTGGACAAGTAACGAACACAATACACACATTCTTTATCATGTTCAGGTGCTCGCGGGTGCCGCAAGCGGCTGACAAACCCACCTCGGAGGTCGCTGCGGATGCCGGTGCGGTCAACACCTGCCGCCGGTAAGAATGCAGGGGCAGCTGCCGGTCAGCGTTTACGAACTATGGATGTTGCTATCGGGTGCGTCGGCAACTTCCTTTTAACCGATCGAAGCTGCACATGCAGGTGAGCGCATCTTTTTTTCAGCAGCGATATCTAGCCACTGTTCCCACTGCGCGTTACCATGCCTTGCACTTGCACGTGTTGACCGTGAAAAATGCGAAGTTAACGTGGCCGCAAGGCATCCATCTGGCATAGGCGCTCTAAAGCGGTATATTAATTTGCATGGAAGACAAAACATTCTGCAAAAGCATGCAACATAAAGCACCCGGAATTGCCAACTGCAGCTGCTGTACGTCAGCTGCTGCAGACGCAAGGAGGAGACCATGCGCACTGCGGGTGCAGGTATAAAAAATTGCAGGTAACACAAATTGCAGTAGCACAATGCAGCAAATTTCGTCACTCAGGCCAGGCCATGATTCAAGACCTCCATCTCCACTGGTTGGTCAGAGCATGACCTGCACCAGCAACATCCTCAGCCAGAAGTACGTGCGCCACTCATGCAGTGATGAGATACGAAACACATGTTCAAGCAGCTTGCGCAGCCCAAGTGTTGATGCACACACATTTCGTGCTCACACAGCTGCGCTGGCAAGTGACACCCTTGCTTGCGTGCGATGGTACCAACAATGTGCGCTTATGGCATGCGACCTGTGCGCGTGCAGAACCCCTCAAATGCGGCAGTTGTTGCCACAGCCAGCAGGACCACATGCCCGCTTGCACAGCATGCGCGGCTTGCTGTTTGGCGATACATTTAACACCGAACGCTCAGGCACCGGCACGGCTGCTGCCAAGCTGTATGTGCAAACCGACACCCAGGAGAAGCAGCTGCAAAGAACAACCCACAGATACAAAAACACCCTTGCAACACCCACAAGCATACTACATGACATGTTGTGGCCAAGAGCTTGATGAACCCAAGGCCAAAAGCTACCCTCTGAAGCCTCAGCTGCATGTTGCTTCTGCAGTGCCAGTATCAACGCAAGCACCAGCTGGTTGGTAACAGTGCATGAGCAGGGCTAAGTCCCTGTGCAAGCGCAGGCGATCACGTTCGCAGCTGTGGAGTATATCACAATGTTGCGCTGCCATGCCACAGCTGGGGCCAAGGAGATGCGGCAAGCAGCCTGGCAGTCAGCACTGCATCTGCCAGAGAAACAGCGCAGTGCTCGAATGGCGGCAGGAACCGAGCCAACCATGGAAAGCAACGCACGCAAGAGCCAGCCGTGCATGAATGGCCCCTGTTTCTGCAGCAGGAACACATACTCATGCACACTCTACTCCCGTGCATTCGCAAAGCACACTGCTTGCATCGTCTCAAGTGCGCACAGTGTGTCGAGACAAGTTACTGCCCGCGCACTGAACCCATATGCACACCAATCAACCATATGCACAGCCATCACAGCAGGGCAGCGGGCACACCCTGTGCAAGCATTAAGCGCACCCAACCAGCAGCACACCACGATTGTACTGCAACAATGCAAAGCCTGCCAGCACAGCAGCGTTGGGTGCTAGGTTGCTGCAAATGCAATGCTGCCAGCTCAGTGAGTGACGGCGTGCATTGAACAGCCCATTGCTGCCCTGTCAGCCAAACACCACACAGCAGCAATGCCTGCCACACCTGATCATCAGCATGCACGAGCAGCTGTCTGCCTGGTATACATCATGGAGGAAATGGACTCCAGAGCACGCTCCCACAAGGGGTGCGCTGTTATAATCAACCTGACACCAGCTGACAGCACAGCGGGAACTCTCTGTCAACAGCAGACAAGGCAGAGTGCTCCGCGCGGTACACATTGAAACCCCCAACCCTTTACAGACAGGCAAAAAAACTCACGAGCAAAAAACCCATCCCCACAAGGCCACACGCGTGTGGCGGGCCGTGCATCGAGCTTTATGATGGTACTGCTGCACTGACGGCCGCAGCCGCACACGGTGCCTGAACACATGCCGAGGCACGTAACATGCAGCAGCGGTGAAGGTCCCATACCGTTGCATGCAGTGCGCGCACGCCTCCACTGAGCAACCGGACCAAACCCCTGCCCACCCCACACTCGCCAGTGCGCAGCCCGCTAAGCACAGACCCTACGCCCGAAAGCCCCACCGTTCTTGAACATCGCCGCACCTCCTCACCCCATGCAGCACCCGCTGCATGCCGCAAGGCAGCCGGTCCCGATCCTCACGCTCCTGTCATTTAACACGTCACTAACACAGTAACATGTCACACCACAAAACCGCCGGCGCCGCCGCCGCTGGCCCCAAAGCCCTCATCCTCAAACTCCTCATCCAGGATCTCAGCCATGGCCTCATCAATGGCCCCGTCAGCGTCCATGCCCTTGACCGGGGGCGGCCCGTCCATGGGCCCCACCGTGCGCGCCAGCTGCACCAGCCGCTGGATGTCCTCCACGCTCTGCTGCGGGCCCGGCATGGGCGGCTGCATCGCGGGGTTCTGCAAATGGACAAAAATTGCCACTATCATCGGAGTGCATGCAGCAAGTATGCAGCAGTGCAGGCGAATAGCCCGCAGGCCTGGGCTGACCACAGCAGCTGCATGGCACTGTGCTCATAAGCGCTGCCACATCAACACACCTGACCTCGCAGATACAGCAAGGATCGCATGTTGACACGACTGACAGCACCCAGCTCAGCAATCAACCACAGCAGCAGCAGCAGCAGCCGCAGCAGCTCACCGCGAGCTCCACGGGCAGGTTCTTGAGGAACCAGGGGTGGCGCTTGATCTCCGGCAGCGTGATGCGCTGCGCCGGCGCCGCCACAAAGATGCGCGCCAGCAGGTCCTGGCACTCCGCGCTGATGCGCAGCTGCGGCGGGATGGAGTACTTGACCGCCAGGATGCGCTGCGCAGCACACCACGCGACAACATATGCACAGCAGATGAGGTGCGCAGCGGGGTGGATGTGGCCGGCATGCGAACACACACAGCAGATGAGTACGTGCATGCAACTGCTGAGAGGTGCAGCCAGCTGCAGGTGCTGCACCATGACAGGAGTGACAGCAGGGAGGTGTGCGCCAGCCAGCAAAGACGTGCACAGTGCAGGAGCCGCAAGCACCCCAGGCGCCTGTAACTGTAATGTTCGGCTGTCTCAAGTGGTACAAGTTTTTGAAACTGCAACTGGCAGCCGCCCAGCCGCCTGAGTGCGGCGTGGTGTAATGCCGCAGCCGCACCTTGATGGTTTTGCTGAAGTTGCGTGGGTCAGTGTGGTCCTCGAAGGGGTAGGCCCCCACCAGCATCACATACAGCGTGACCCCGCAGCTCCACACGTCAGCACCGTGGCCGTTGTACGCCGTCCGCTGCAGCACCTGCGCAGCACAAACAGGCAGCCCCCAGCAGCACAACAATGAACGTCCGCTGCAGTGCAGCAAAGGAAAGCTGTTTCCTGCTGTTTGCCCTGCAGGTGCTGTTTGCCAGCTGCTGCTCTAGTAAACAGACGCAGCTTGCAGGACGTCATTGCAAGTGCAGCGCTGATGGCTCTTTTATGCATACATCCTGGCATACATGCTACCCGGTACACCTGTGCATGGCACCACCGTGCCAGCCTTGCAGATGGTCTCACACACAGGCACGCAATCATCTGGCTGCCCAGCACATCTATGTATAAGTGAGCCTGCTGGCAGCTCTCTCCTGCTAGTCCTGATCAGCCCTGCCACCGCACCTCTGGCGCGATGTAGGCTGGCGTGCCCACTGTGGGCACAGG
>RWJK01001674.1:24940-47646 GCA_004335835.1 Scenedesmus sp. ARA3
TGTAGGCTGGCATGCCCACTGTGGGCACAGGCATGCAAACAACTGGCTGCCAGCAAACGTATGCGTGAGGCTGCCAACGAGTCCTGCTAGTAGATCAGCCCTGCCACCGCACCTCTGGCGCGATGTAGGCTGGCGTGCCCACTGTGGACTTGGGCTGGCTGTCTAGCACGCTCTTGGAGTAGCCAAAGTCGCAGATCTTCACGCGCGGCGCGGGACTGCCGTCCAGCAGCGTGTTCTCAAGCTTGAGGTCGCGGTGGCACACGCCCTGGAGGTGTGATGCGATGGGGTGATTGTATGAGGCACGCAGGCAGCAGGCGACAGCGCAGCACACTTGAAGAGGTGCTTGAAGAGGGTGTGGCAGTTGCAGAGTTGAGACTTGACAAAACGGCTTGTGTGCTTTGCCGAAGGGCGTCGCACGCAGCATGGTGCGCAACAATGGAGTTTGTAGTACTTGCAGCCGCGTACCGACCCCACGCACTTCCACTGCTGCCGCCAGCCAGCTACGCAAACATTCTGCCTACGTTTATACGTCTTGCCACATGCCACAAAGCAGCATGCCCGTGTGCTCACCGACTGGTGGCAGTAGTCCAGGCCGCAGATGAGCTGCTGGAAGAAGATGCACGCTATCTACAGCTCAGAGAGTGTGACTGCCAAGCATCATCCTCACCGACTGGTGGCAGTAGTCCACGCCGCAGATGAGCTGCTGGAAGAAGTAGCGCGCCTCGTCCTCGCTGAAGCGGCCCGCCTTCACAATGCGGTCAAACAACTCGCCGCCGGCTGCATACTCCATGACGATGCACAGGTGCGTGGGCGTCAGGAACACCTGCAGGCAGCAGGCAGCAGCAGGCAGCAGCACAAGACGCATGCAGGCGGACAACAGGCTGTGATGAGTAGTGTAGAGAGACATGCTACACTGGCATGAACTGAAAGCGGCAGCAGAGGTAGTAGCAGCGTGTGAAATGCTTGCAGGATATGCAGCAGTGGCATCAACTCTTGAGGAAAAGGGATGCAAGTGTGCAATGGTCAAGCAAGGCAGCGCATGCTGCTGTTTAGAGTCACTCCACAGCCGGGTCTGCCGACTGCCGACTGCACAGCCATGATACATGCCATCTGACTGCATCTGCTGTTGCTGTTGCTTTGCTGCTGTGTTGCTGCTGCGGCGGCTTCTGCTGTGGCACTGTAGCCAGAATGCTGCTGCTGCGCCCTGCTCCGCGCACCTCCTTGAACCCCACCACATTGGGGTTCTGCAGCATCCTGTGGTTGAGGATCTCACGCTCCACATTCTTGTCCACCCTGTCGCCGCGCTCTGCAGGAAGCAGACCACACAGTGACCAGGCAGTTACAGTGTGTTAGAGCCGTATGGTGTGCTTGCAGTGCATAGCTTCCTGCAAGCTGACAGTAGTGCGCAGTTGTGTGATTGTCTACATACAAGGAGCTGATTGGTGTGCGACCTGGAGGCAAAACCACACGACGATTGCTCAAGCTCAAATGCTGCGCAACAATCACAGGTACGGTCAGCACAGAAGCGCGTACACTTGCACTGGTCTGACCATCGACAGTGCAGTAGCTGCTGCTGTGTTGCAGCACCACTGGCAACCTGTTGCCGACAGTTGTGCCTGCTGGGCACTTCAAATACTGTTGCTGGTGTCCTGCAAGCACATATGCTGCCATGCTGCACATCACACACCTATGAATTTGACGGCCACAAGCTGACTGGTGGTCTTGTCCCTACAGAGCCTAGCCACTCCAAAGTTGCCACTGCCTATGTCTCGTATCTGCGGAAGCAGCAGCACAGCAGGTGCAGCACACAGCAGCAACACAAAGGTATGATGATGTGGCTTTGCAGCAAGCTGCGGTGAGCTTCAATGGCGTGATTTCATGCAATTCTATCTCATTGTTTTACCAGTCTGCTCTGTTCTGTGTATTGTAAAGCAGAACAATGTGTAGGCTACGTTGTGCGCTGTGCACGTTTGCAGGTTCACAACTCAGGCCAGTAAGCCACTATGCAGCAGCAGCTGCGTTGCCAGAGCCCCTGTAACCGCATGCAAGACACCAGTGAACCTATCCACTGCCACTGGGCTCCTCATGATTGATGATGCCCAGGAGATGCGCTGCGCTGGCAGTATGCTGCTGTGGCACTGTCATATCACTGGCCAAGATCATCCTGGACGGTCCTGCAGCCTAGCTTTTAGCTATTTACATATGTTGCTGACTACATTGCACTGCATAGCAGCTGCGACCCTGGCCAGCGGGGGGGTTCCGGCACCACTTGCAGCTGCCTTGCAGCAGTAGCTCTTGCCCTTAAGTCGTGCAGCCTACGTCGACATTGATAGACACTTACGTATTCATAGCGCTCCATTATGCTGAAGTATGCAACAGGCGAAGAACTGGCAACGAGACAGAGCCGGTTCGTCTAAGGACTTCGCTGCATCAGCACCTGTCGGGTTCATTCATTGAATTGGGTGGCACTAGTGTCCAGGATGAGAGTCGTACCCACGCGAGGTGACCAGTGACAGTGTGTCAGGTCAGGAGGTCACAGCGAGCAGGAGACGTGGCAGAGCAGAGGAGAATGCAAGCCAACGTCGACAACGCTATGTATTTCAACTGGCTGTTTCGTCTGACAACTTGATCTGCCAGCCGAGCACAGAGGTATGCACATGTGAGATCGCCAGGAGCATCGCGCACTGCTGCATCCAGTCTTGGATCAGCTGACGTGCGTTGTGCAAGTTCATGCAACAGCTTGTGCTCACTTCCAGCTGTTGCTGGTGCCACGTGCACACGGTGGCTGCAGCTGCAGGTGACTAGACCTATCCGGTGTACAGCACAGTGCTACAGTGCTGCCAGCTGTGCTGCCAGGCGGTGACTGCCTGCAGTGCTGCTGGGGCATCACAGCACGTGACAGCACGGCAATTCTGACGTATCCATGCCTTCGGGCACATGTACTAGCACCACTGCTGAATGATGTGACCTGCAGGGATCTTCCAAGGAGGCAGATGAAGCATGCAAACCTGCAAGCTGCTGCTGCACATCAGGACGGCATTCATTAGATGTTTGGTTCGAAAGGGCAACAGACAGCAGTAAATCAGAGTAACTGAGTAAGGTAATTCAGCATTACACTGACAAAGGGATGACCCACTCGACACTCACCCAGGCAGGAGCTTGATTGAACCATGTAAAAATGACGAATTCCAGACAAAGCCAGGATCCAAAGGACGCTGGTCATGTATGGCGACATCACAACACAGGCAGTATCTGTCAGTGGCGTGCCCCAAGCATGGACTCCCAAAGCCTGCTGACGACGCCAGCAAGAAGGCTGGTAGAGCAGTGGACCGCTTGTTCCAAAGCGACTGTCCATCACATCAGCCAATCACAGCGCCACAGCGATGGGATGCCGAGACAGCAATCAAATCAGCATGCCTAAAAGCACACGCACTCCTCCTGAGCAAATCGCAGTTGTTGATGCTGCTGAGTGCACACCAGAGCATCAAGCCTGGACCCCGTGCATCGTATTGCTGGGATTCCTACTGTGATGCACCAGCCGCAGCCATCCAGCTGCCGCATACATGCGAGCCAGCAGTTGCTCGGCTGTCCTGCAATGCACCAGTGCATTTCATCCCTCAGGTGCACAACACAGCGCCTTCTGCTGCACAGGACACCAGGAGTGCTCCACACCAGCTGCTGACTTCTACACAGCATCACTGATGATCAGGCATATGCCTCTAGAGCAGCCTGCAGCCAGTTGCCACCCAGTGCACCAGCACCAGCAGCAGTGCCACACGTGTGGCTCCAACATGAACACGCCAATACAACACTCAAGCTTCGTCCTGACAGACATAATAGAGTTGGCAGCCTGTCCCATATGCATGCGACAGGCCAGCACTACGCATTGCGCATCAGTCTGTAATTGTCGTCATCTGGTAAGCCAGCCCTTGCATCTGAGCAGGACTATGGCACCAGCAGTTCTATATCCACATCACGCTGCCAACGACACGGCAGCCGAACAGTCTTTCCACAAACTGCACACCCCACGGGCTGCAGCACTCGCTGCCCCAGCAACTACGCAATCACTGGAACCCTATGCATGTACACGGCGTACACCACCACCTGACCATCAAACCCCACTGACCAACAGACGACATCAAACACAAAAGGAGAGCCTGATGAATAGGCAGGGTCAGGCATCGCTCACTGAGCAAGCACTGCCCAGTGGACGAAACTGGCACCTGTATGTTGCCACCCGCGCGCTAAAAGGCAGCGCACATGTGGCTCGTCAGCGTGCAGCGACACTACTAGTACAAAGAAGGCCACTCAACAAACAAACTATGACAGAACCACCACGGCTGTACTGCAGTCCAGCTGCAGAGCCGACAAGTGGTGTGTACGTAGGCCAGCTGTGCCTGTGCTTACTACCCACCTGCAGGCACCAACAAGCACCTCTAACAGGCGAATGAGCATGAACAGGCTCATTCTGCCAGATGTAGCTCACAGCCGCCAAAGCTGCACAGCCCTGCGTGACGCGGCACCATCCAGAGCTTTTAGCCCCACAGCCCTGCCCTGCTCCGTACCAACATCAACACCTTGTTGAGTTCAGGCAAACAAAACTTCCGCACCGTCATATAACAACAAATGTACAATGTGTGCTAACAAGTTGACAAAACGTGTTCGGGAAGCCTCTCGCAGCACTCGCTGTAGGCTCAGGCCCCCAGCACTGCTCGCTGCTGCTGCCAGCCGTACACAAGCATATTACGCTAATACTTCCCAGCTTGGCACGCCAGCAGCAGCATCCTCTCCCCTTTCGCCAGTTGCATTGAGCCTAGCACTGCACTCCAATCGGTCCCTACACTGCACACACCCAGCCAGACCCAACCCGACTCGGTTGAGCATGTGGCCGCCCTTACACCAAGCACGCTGTCAGCGTCCCTGGTGCCTGGCTGGTTTCATTCGCAGTGCCAGGCCGCTCTGCACTCTCAGTACAAACAAGCCCCAGCTGCTGACAGCAATGTTCAGCTGCCAGCCCGTCACAGACGCGCCAGTCAGACAGACCTGCCAAGTCGCAAGCACAGCGCACCACACGCACTGCACTGTACTGCACGCAGCCATCCCAGCACAAAACTGCCCAGCGAGCTCCCACTGCCGAGGCAATGGACTGCGAGCCCTCAGACACAGCCGGGCGCTCGTAAAAGCACCCTGTCCCTCAGCGCGCCGCTGCAAGCACCATTCCGCCGCAGCACGTCACTGGCTCTCAACCCACCACCCCAGGGACAACACGCCCAAAAGCCCGAGCCCAGCAGCCATCAACAAAAGCAGCCGCAACACACCCTCTACGAGACAAGCACCTTGTCAGCCCAGCTGAGCATCACCTGCCGCCCGATGCTGGGCAGGTCCCGCACCACCTGCGTCGCCAGCCGCCCCGGACTCACATCGTCCTGCAGCAGCGACAGCACCTGCCGCACCTCCTCCACATGCAGCTGGTTATCCTCTGTCAGTGCCATCAGCACCTGCCGCCGCAGCTTCTCATCCAGCAGCAGCAGCCGCGCCGCGTCCCGCACCGTATCCGACAGATCCAGCCCCGCCTTCGGCGCACGTACTAACCCCGTGCTGGAAGAAGAGCCGTTGATAGGTGAGGCCGATCGGCTAGCGGCAGCGCTGGCTGCTGCGCTGGCAGCAATGCCCGAGCCGCCCTCGCGGGCCAGCTGGATGAGGTTGGTGAGGCGTGCCCACTGGAACTTGCCGCCCTGGAACAGCACCTGGATCAGCCGCTCGCGCAGCGCGGGGTCCTCATCAGTCAGCAGGCGCCTGCAGGACACGAGGCAGGCACAGTGTGATGAAAACCAGTTTTCGTGTAGTAGTTTTAAGTCTGGCATTGTGCAGGTGTGTAAGGCACAGCAGCATGTCATGATGATGCGAGTGCAGCAGGTGTAGATGCGTCATTAACATGCATGCTGCAGCGCCACGTAGTGCTCATTGTTGCTGGCGGCCTAGTGACGCGGGTATAGCGCATGCCGGCGCATCATCTGCATGTATGCATGCTTGATACACGCACCTTGCCACATAGGGGTAGGCCACTTCCAGGAAGTGGAACTCTGGCTCGAGCGTCATGCAGATGCCCTCCTGCGTCAGCAGGCTGCGGATGACCAGGCTGTAGCGCTCAGGGATCCTGCAAGCACCAAGCAGCGCAGCACAAAGCAGAAAGTGATTCTTTGACCTGAACCCAGCTGTGGCATACCACTGCACACCACAAACCCGGCGCTGATGGGTACGTAAGACACAAAGCACGCAATGAAACTAGGCACCTGAGCCACACGCACGCACGCACACCACCAGTGTGCCTACACCTGCTGCCTTTGCCAGCAGCTGCACGCCATACACACCATGCACCCATGCACCCACGCCCTAAACACAACGGACGGCACACGCCGCACCTGATGGGGTACTGGTACACGAGCTCGTTGAACTTGCTGGTCACGGTCCTGAAGTTAAAGTCTGCCAGCTGCTGGCCCTTGCTGTCCCGCCAGATATTCTCCAGCGCAGGCACGATGGGTGTGATGTCAGTGCCTGCGGTTCAGCAGCATGCAGCAGGTTCGGCAGCATGGAGGTGCATCAGTGGCAGCGTGCGCGAAATATGCACAGCCAGCTGCACAGATTGCACCCACATGCATCTGTACAGCATATGTCACCTGCATCACTATTCAGACAAGGTGATTTTGTAGTGTGCATGAGCACTGCGAGCTGACAAAGTTTGTATGATGACAGCATGCGACAGCAGCAGGCAGCAGCAGCAGCAGCAGTAGCAGTAGCAGCAGTGCTTGTGCTAAGCGTATTGACTCACCGGGTGACAGGAAGCCCAGCTTAATAAAGTCGCCGGCCATCTCTTCATAGTCCTCGTTCACAGCGTGCACCACAGCATCGATTAGCACCTGCAGCAACACGCACAGCAGCCATGCAGCACCCTTGAAGAACCAGAGGATGGGAAACCTGGCTGATATTTTCGAGCAGTTCGGCTGCTTTCTGCCACAGACTTGGGCAATCTTTGTCTGCCGCACACAATTGCTTGATGCAAGGCAGAACAGTTGCACACCCGAAAGTGCCAGAGCCATGCCATTCTGCAGTGACGCACCTGCTTGTTGCTGTTGCTGAGCTGCGCCACATTGCCAAAGTCCACGTACGCGATTCGGCCGTCACGCAGGCAGAAGATGTTGCCGGGGTGCGGGTCGCCGTGGAAGAGGCCGAACTCCAGCAGCTGGCGCAGGCCAGACACCACGCCCACGCTGCAGGATCAAAAAGAAAACAGCAGGCACATCAGGGCACATGTGTTAGGACGTCTGGTATGCCTGTGCATGCGTGAACAGCACCTCAGGAAATCACAGGCGTAAGCGCTGCACAGCTGGCAGGTGAGCAGCACTCGCAGCAGATGGCTGTGACCAGCAGCTGCGCAGCAAGAAGGCTCACCGAATGAACTCGTCGACGTCGATGCCGCTGTTGCGGATGCCGGGGATGTCTGTGCAGCGGATGCCTTCGATCCACTCCATGACCACAACCTTGCTGCCGCACAGGTCGCGACGCACCCAGGGAATCTTCACAGTAGGGTCGCTTGCAAAGTTGCGCCCAAACTCCTCGATGTTGCGCGCCTCCTGCAAGTCACAACAGCGACGCGCCCAACACAGCTTAGGTCATGCTCAGCTGCGAGATCTTGCGAGGAGCAGGGCAAGGAACGGCAGCACACAACAGTGCAAGCCTGCACGGCAGTGCACAGCTTCAATCCACTGCTTCACTCCCCCATCCTCAACACAACAATTGCCTGCAAACCACAGAACACAGATTCAACACAAACTAGCACACACAGAGACGACAAACTGACACCAAACCAGAGATCCTTCGACCAAATCAGTATTGGCAACCGCCGCCCACCTGCTAATAGTCCAGCTCCTCCAGCAGCTTCTCCCCAAGCTCATCAACCACCAGCTCTGCATCTGCCCACAACCATCAACAAAACCTCAAGTCACAAAACCCCTGGAAACCGCTAAACCGCCCACCTGCATGTAGTCCAGCTCCTCCAGCAGCTTCCCCCAAACTCATCAACCACCAGCTCCGCAGTTGCCCACAACCACCAACAAAACCTGAAGTCACAAACACCTCAGAACCCGCTAAACCGCCCACCTGCATGTAGTCCAGCTCCTCCAGCAGCTTCTCCCCAAACTCATCAACCACCAGCTCCGCGTTGCAGCCCAGCCGCTGCTGCGAGAACGCGTTGAACAGGCTGCCCAGTGCGCGGAACACGTACAAGTCACGCAGGATGAGCGGCTCAATGCCGGGGCGCTGCACTTTCACAGCCACCTCCTCGCCGCTGTCGCGCAGCACGGCCTTGTACACCTGCAAAAGTTGAGTTGTGACAAAACAGGGGGCGGTTGTACATCAACAGAGAGCTCGCATGACGGTGGGTGCAAGCAGCTTCGCTGACACCCTGACAGTTGGTATGTGCGGTCCAATCTACTCAGTCGCCAGCACCTGCCACCAGCAGGACCCTGCTCAGCATGCTGCTGCTGCTGCTGCTGCTGCTGCTGCCGCCGCCGTTGCTGCTATGCAGCCTTGCATGCTGCGTATCACGCAACGCACCTGCCCCAGCGATGCTGCTGCCACCGGCTGCTCGCTGATGCTGGAGAAGACTGCCTCCAGCGGCCGGCCCAGCTGCTCCTGGATGATGGCAAAGGCCTCCTCATCAGGGAAGGGAGGCACGTCGTCCTGCAGGCACACAGCGGCACATTATGAAGTCGAGTTTGGGCGCGCGGGGATTGAAGTATGGGGCCAGATGCTGGACCAACAAGCAGCAGCATCAACTTTGCGCGTCCTTTGGCTGCTTTGCAGGACTACTGCCCAGCAGTTAGCCTTGCAGGATTCACTCCACCACTAAGACAAGGCCTCAGAAAGACAGCTGATTGGTCTTTGAACCAGTCAAACCGGTCAAACAGGTCAAAGCAGCCGCACCTGCAGGATACACAGCTCGTTCATGTAGTCCTCGCGCACAATGTCAGGCCTGTTGGCCAGCACCTGCCCTGCCTTGATGAAAGAGGGGCCCAGCTCTGTCAGCGTCTCGCGCAGCTGCTGCGCACGGCGCCGCACTGTCTCGATGTTGTCCTCGGTGCCGGTCAAACGGTCAAACGCCAGGCAGCCGAAGTAGGTGCCAAGCCCTGTCACGATGTGTGCGACGCGGGCCTGCAGGAACATGTGCATGAATGATGTGAGTGCAAGCGGTGGAGAGGATGTTGGATGTGTGCAATGATGCAACAGGGTCGGCAGGCTGGTCAGGAGCCGACTGAACTGAGCTGAATGGAGTGATACAGTTTGACTGCTTGCTGTTGCTGGGGGTGCTACTCATTTGCTCCTTCACTTGAGCACGGTGCATGTCTGCAGGGGCTGCAGTGATCAGTGTGCATCATGGCGCAGCACATACTAGCCCTGCTCTGTATCAGTAGTCTCGTGGCATGCCATTTCGACAACTAAACCAGCCGACTCCCGCAGCACGCCAGGGCAGCAGTCGTGCCTGTAGCAGAGTGTGCTGATGCATCCAACACTGCCACAGACACCGAACCACAAATAAGGTCAGGCTGCCCTCAGGGCACTTGAATCGGCTAGCCCAGGCTTCCAACTACAAGCGTTGATTAAAGCTGCAGCTGAGCAAGCTGCTGCCGCTGCTGCTGCTGCTGCTGCTGCTGCTGCATGCCGCAAGAGCTGCTCTCACCATGACAGCAAAAGCACCGGCGGGCGTCTCCAGAGCCCTGCTGCGCACGTACTCCGGCGTGTATTTGCTGATCAGGTTGCACATCTGCTTCTCAGACTCCAGCTGCTCCAAGCTGCGGCGGTCCTGCTGTGTCCTGCAAGCAGCAAGTGCAAGCAAACAGCGCAAGACCAGGGGAAGCAGCACAGGTAAGTGGTGCATGGCACGGTGCAGGCTGTGTGGCGTGCAGCGCTGTGCCGCCAGTGCTGGCAGCAGCAGACAGCCATGCCCGTGCTGCTCATCCAGCCGTTGCATAAGATGATACTTTATGCAGTGAGCATGTGAGGAAAGCACAGGGGCAGCTGCAGGCACGCGAATTGGTTGCATGCTGAGGTGGAGAGCCACTTGCTCTAGCACCTGACGAAGCAAAAGCAGGAAGCGCTAGCTATCAGATATTATCATAATCATACATACCTAGGCTTGAGAGGACGTGCATTGTTCGGCAGAGGAGTGCGAATGAGGGCACTTGCGGCAGCCCTTGTGCGCACGTCCCGCAGGCCCTGCTGCTGCTGCTGGCCACAACGCAGCTGCATGGTTGCTACCTAAACAAAATCGTTCCGGTTTAAAGGTGTATACCGAACTTCAATCGGGCAGCAGCATGAAATATCTGAAAGAGGAATGACGAGCAGGAAACAAAGTTGAAAAGCATTGAAACAACCAGCGCTTCGTACCCAGTAATCGTCACTGGCACGCCATGAGGGGGTGTGGCTGGCAGGGTTGTAGTGGTGCCGAGAGGGGTCACTCGTCAGGTGCCACAAGTGCAATCGCACGGACTAGCCTCAGATCGCTCCTAGTTATCTTTAATAGTACTTTCACCACGTTTAGTGGCTGAGCAGCAACCGCGCATACAAACTGAACTGAGCAGCCCTTGCTGCTGCTGCCACACAAGACAGCCCAGCAGTACGCGATGCCCAAGCACAAGAAAAATGGGCCACTCAGCTTGCAAGGAGCAGTCAAGAAGCAGGTGCTGCGTGTGACGTCTCTAGCTGCTCACACAGCAACAATTACAGCAACGCACAGCTGATCTTTGTGCTGCTTGCCGCAGCTTTTCAAAAGCGGCGTCGAGCTGCCTCTGAAGGTGCTGCACAGAGACTCTGCAGCAGCAGGCAGAGGCCTCCCAGCTTATGTAAGTCTGCTTTGACACAGCTGGTCCAGTGCTGCTTATGCGGTCACATGTCTTCCTAGGATCCTGCTATGGAGCATGGCTGACTGCATGACAGGAAAGACACTGCTGTCACACATATTGTGAGACAATAATGTGGTTAAACCACCACCCATATCGCTGTCATTCTTGTTTTGACTTAACAAACCTGCTGCCTTCACACTTGCAGCTGCATCCAAGCAGCCTCCAGCAGCTGCTGCATGACGGTGCAGCAGCGGAGCCGCAGGCCCAGGAGCAGCAGAGCAGCGGCAGCAGCGCTGCTGGCAGCAGTGCGCTGTTCCTGCAGCTTGCTAGTGGCTCAGACTGCGTGCTGCATGCACGGTGAGTGGCACTGCTGTGGCACATGTGGTTGCAAAAGCAGCTGCAACTTCGCTGCTGACCTGGCAAACAGTGCGGGTGCACACCGACATGCAGTCATCCCACTACCTGTCCCTGTGAAGCGTGCAGTAACAGTGCATGCAACGCTGCTAAGGTTGTCAGCTAGGCATCAACAGGCGTTGCAAAAGCAACCAAGCAGCTCAGCAGGCTCGCCAGTCAGCGCAAGTAAAGTGTCACGCCATTGGTACACATGAAACTGTTAACAAATGCTACTGTATTGCACTGCTGCTGTGCTGCAAACAAGCCGCAGCTGTGTGGCTGCTGACGGGTGCCTTGTGTGTGCTGCAACTGCCGTTCCATACATGCTGCATGTGCTGTTGTGTGTGTCTTGCAGGGCCTGCGCTGACGTGGCACCTGGCAGCATCCAGCACTCTGCTGCATCTGATACACAATCTCATTCCTGCTGCCATGTCTGCTGATATGCTGTGTTGGAGCTGCAGGGCCTGCGCTGACGTGGCACCTGGCAGCATCCAGCTGGATGAGGTGCAGCAGGCCAACCTGCGGCTGTGTGCTGGCGAGGTCTACAAGTTCAGGTGCGCAGCGGATTGAGGTGAATGTATATGCGATGTTGTTTTGACGATGGAAGCTCTGGTGCTGATGTTTGCTGGCATGCTTGAAGCGACTGCTTGCTTGCAGCAGCACACACAGCATACGCAGACTTGGCAGCTGCTGCTGAGGTTGATGACTGTTTCTAGTGCGCAAACAAACAGAGTGATGTGGAAACTCTTGCTGCCCACACCCAAGCAATGCCATTGCTGCTGCCTTCTGCTGTTCACTCTGCTTGAACTGCCTGAGCAGCGTGTTCCAGCACGACAGCAGCGCTGCAGGTGCTGATGATGCAGCAGCCAGCTCAGAAGAAGAAGACCAGCAACAGCAACAGCAGCAGCAGCAGGCAGAACAAAGCATGCAGGAAGCAGCTGATGACAGCAACGAAGACATGGAAGATGCAGCAGCAGCTGTTGACATGCCCTTCGAGCTGACAGATCTGGACTGCGAAGTGCGGCTGCTGCACGCCCAGCAGCAGCAGCAGCAGCAGCAGCAGCAGCAGCAGCAGGCAGTGCAGGTGGATGCCGTGGCGCTCACTCGGGCCTTCTGCAAGCAGTGCTGCTGGCGGGTGTTAGCTGTCAATGAGGTGCGCTGCGTGCAGTCGACAGGTCGGAACCATTTGCCTGACTTCCTGACTGCCCACCAGCTGATCGATCAACCAGGCTAATGTTCAAATGCAGAGCAGCCACAGCCTGCTCTGGCTGATAGTAACTGCTGCTTCTCCAGTCTTCCCAACAATCACTGTGTTATCAATCAGGTGTGACACTGGATATGGCCGATCCTGTTGCCCGCTGTCTGCATTTGCTTGTGATGTTCTGCAGTATGTGGTGCTGGAGCTGCCATGTACAACACTGGTTGGCTGATCATGTTGTCTGCAATTGCTTGTATCATCCTGCAGTATGTGGTGGCGGAGATACCAGGGCTGCCGCCGCTGCTGCTGCGCATAACAGCCGCCAACACACTCACCGCTGAGGAGCAGCAGGAGGCACTGGGGTACCATTGCTTCAGGTGAGGCTCTGATTGAAATTGAGCGTGAAACAGACCAAGGTGTGCAGCAGCATTGCCTGGTAGTGTGGCCCAGCCTTTTATTTCGTGTCGTTTTTAGCGAACTTGTTGTGTGGGTCTGGTATGCTGAGGCGAATAACATGGTGCCTTGACTCTGTGAATGGATGCAGGGGCTTGCTGACACCGGACACTACTGTGTACATGACGACAGCACTGTCCCAACAGCAACAGCAGCAGCAGCAGCAGCAGCAGCCTGGCGACGTAGCAGATTCAGCAGCAGTAACTGCTACACAGCAGCAGCTGTTACAGCTGTCAGTCGCAGACGCCAACCCCAACAGTGCAGCCTTACAGCAGCAGCAGCAGCAGCAGCAGCATGATGCGGCAGCACACGTGACAAAGGTGACCCCTCCTGTGCAGAGCAGAGTAGCTGCTGCAGCTGCTGGTGTGCAGCTGCTGAATGCAGTCAGCAGGGCAGCAGCACCACCAGCCACGAACGTGGTACATGTGTACACCAATGATGGGGAGTGGTTTCCAGTCAAGAAGAAGCTGCTGCGGCCCTGCATTGCTCTTACCAAGGTGAGGCGGGTGTTGCAAAGCACATAGTACGGTTAGGTGTGATCAATGCAAGTTGCTGCGGCCCTGCATTGCTCTCACCAAGGCGAGGCGGGTGGGGAAAAGCAGGTGTTATGTTTATGTATGCACAGTGCATGTGTGGGGTAGTGTTGGCGGCACGCTTGCTGTGCAGCACAGCTGCTGGTCACACTTGGGACAGCTGCCCACAGCCATGCCTGCTCACAGTGTAGCTGCCAGGTATAGCGCAAGAATGGGGTGTGCCGCCGTTCATGCCAGCAGATGTTCACGTTGTTTGTGTGATTTTTCCACGACGCCCGAGCTCACCAAAGGAAAGTGCTTCCTATTGCCGCACATCTGCATGCGTGAAGTCACCCAGTGTCCAGACCAACACGCTGCATCGCCCCGCCCTTACACTCACCGCCCCGCCCCTGCAGGCCGTGCGCGACAGCGGAGACACAGCACCAACAGTGCACGTGGTCGTCGACACGCTCACCTTCGACCGGCTGCTCATCTTGACTTTGTGCCGTTTCCATGCCGGCATGTTGCTTGATGAAGTACCCACGCACACCCGCTGACGCACTTGATTTGCAGGCCGTGCGCGACAGCGGAGACAGCGCGCCGACAGTCCACGTGGACGTCGACACGCTCACCTTTGACCGCCTGCTCATCTTCTTAGAGGCCCAAGCGCTGCAGAGGCAGCTGCCCGGCTTCGCCATCCACTACCTGGACGACCTGCAGCGGGTGCGCTGCTGCTGCTGTCTATTGTTTTGGTTAGTTTTCACGCAGCTGTTGCTGGTGTGCGTGGCTGTTTTTTATGCTGTCTGGAGTACACACCATCAGGTGTGCACTGGGCTGCTCATCTAGGCTCCCTGAGATGTGTGATGGCGGACGGCTCCTCGAAGCAGCAACACATAGGAAGGTCGGCTATGCAGAACAGGTGCTACTCATATGACCACACCTTGAGGCAGCAAAACCAGGCGACTGTTGAGCCTGTTGATGCCCGCATGCGCCCATTATCACATCGCCGCTACCTTGCAACTGCCTATGCTGCTACTGCTGCTGCTGCTGCTGCCAGGCTGGCGAGCAGCTGGGTCTGCGCAGCCTGCAGGAGTACTGCGCACACCTGAAGGGCACCCGCCAGGCAGCGCTGGGCGTGTACAGCTTTGCAGACGTGCAGCGCGCAAACGCGAGCGGCAAGGTGAGCGCTGCACACCACGCTTCGTGTTTGATTGTAGTTGGTCACCCACAGACAGGCTGCTGCTGCGCTGGGAGAGTACAGCTTTGCAGATGTGCAGCCCGCAAACGCCAGCGGCAAGGTGAGCACTGGTGAAGCAAACAAGCAAGCAAGCAAGCAAGCAAGCAAGCTGTGATTCTGGCACCCACAGACTGGCCTGCCGCAGCATGCTTGCTGTGTCTGGGTTCATCTGGCACTGAAAGGAAAGCTCACTTGTGCACTGACTGTAACTTGTGCGCTGTGGAATGCTGCTGCCATATTGTGCGATTGCTACTGTGGCTGCAGGTGTGGCTGCTTCTGGATGGCATGGTGTTGAATGTTGGGCGCTGGCTGCCTGAGCACCCCAGGGTCTCGTTGAGGCACTGTTTGCAGCCCATCATGGTTAAAACCATGTGCTGGTACTGTTGCTGCAGGTGTGGCTGCTGCTGGATGGCATGGTGCTGGATGTGGGGCGCTGGCTGCCTGAGCACCCCGGCGGTGCTGCCATCATCCCTGCGCAGAGCCTCAACTGCGACTGCAGCAGATTCTTTGAAGTGCGGCAGCTCAGGCGTTGATTTGGTTGATGAACAGTTGATCATTTGTTCCCAACAAGCTGTTGATCAGCAGTTGTGCGCTTCCCTGAAGCTCATGTGCAGCCGATCTGTCGCGTTGGTGCAGAATCATTCGAGCCGCGGGCATTGTGATGTCTGCTGGCCTGCACTGACTTCTGCTGCGCTGCCTTGCCTTCTTTGCGTCGCTTCATTCTTTGCTGTTGCATCTTTTCCTGCAGATGTACCACGCCTCGCGCGAGTCCTTCCTCTACATAGCAGAGTTCTACATCGGGGAGCTAGTTCCTGAAGACCTGCCGCATGTGCCCCTGGGGGGCAAGCAGCCGCCCTCATCGGATTTTTTGATGCAGCTGCGGGAGTACACTGCCTTCAGGCAGCCCATGCTTGCGCAGCTAGCGCAGCGGGCTCCTGTGACGCATCTTGGAGCGGGCAAGGCGCGCAGCGCAGCAGCCTGACGAGGGATTGGAGAGACAATTGGCAGCCACGCGGCTGCCATCTATCTTGGAGTGTTGGGGGGACCATTGTGGGACCTGGACAAGCGCCGCTGGTGAAGGTGACAGCGTGTGGCCATGGCACGTGCTGGTTTCGCCACATAGGTGTTCCTGTCGTGCTTGCGCAGCTGGCGCAGCGGGCTCCTGTGACGCACTTAGGGGCAGGGAAGTCGTGCAGCGCAGCAGCCTGACGAGGGATTGGGGTTCTGGGTGGACCACTAAGGGACGTAGACAAGGTCCCTGGTGAAAGTGACAGCGAGTGGCCATGGCACATACAGCGTTTGCAAAGTTCTGCGGCCCCTCTGGTCTGTGTTGGTCATAGTGTTTGTGTGCAGTCAAATGTTATGCTGTTCTGGGATGGTGGACCCACAGGTGTCATCCAAGGTGATGCAATGGTTCCCAGCAAATGTGGACTTAGTACACACCATTGTTTGGAGAAACACGAGGCCTCGTTGATGGGTTATGTACGTACGGAGGTTTACCCAAATAACTGCTATAGGACAATGGACAGGTGGAGCAACCAGCACAACGTTTCTTGGAGACGATTACTATAGCTATTTGCACGTGCTCGGCCGATTTGCATCCCCCTTTGTCCGCTAGCAAGTCGCCAAAGGGAGAGCAGTGTGCTCATGTCACGAACTCATAAGTAAGAGCGCTTAATGCAAGAAAGAATGCCTGTTTCTAACTTTCCGTGCAGGGTAATGCCGTGATGCGGCTTGCTTGTCGAGCAGCAATGCGTGCACAATAACACAGCACGGCCAGTGAGGATGATCTTATTGGACACGAATCGCATCGGTAGCATCCCCTTGGAGCGCCTCTGCGATTGCTACTTGACAGATAGAAGCATCAATGCTGGACTACGCTGGTGCTGGCAGCAGTGCAGCTGCTTAGCATGGCATACAGTGAATGAACTGGAGGTAGGTTCTGCAGGCTGCCTCCCTCTTCCCACTCTCCTGACTGCAGCTCTGCTGTTCGCAACTGTCAATTACATGTAATTGCAATGTCATAATGGCTTTGGGAAATTCAGCACGTTGACAGCAGTACCTGCCTCATACCACTGCACCAAAAAGGAGGGCTGCTCTGTAGCCGCAGCTCATTTGACTAACACCTGGTTTGTAACATTGCCTGATTGCAGTACAATCTCTGGGTGTCCTTGGAGCATCAGTGCCACAACGGGCAGTGCAGCGCAGGCAGCAGCACAAAGTGCAGAGAGCATTCCTGCCAGCCCGTAATCCAGCTCAGCACTCGCTTCAACTCCTTCACATGCCCAGATGGCAAGTGCAGACAGCAGGCCGCCGCAGCAACTGCAGCAGCAGCAGGCAACGGCACTGGCAGCGCTGCTGGCAGCAGCCAGGGTGCAGCAGCGCAGCAGCAGCAGGACAGCCAAGCAGCAGCAGCAGCAGCAGCAGCAGGAGAGCAGGGTGCGGAGGATGATGAAGCGGAGGAGCTGTCACCAGTCCATGTCCAAGCAGTGTATCAGATGCTGGGCAGCGACCTAGATGGGATATGCAAGGTGTGTTGCAGCAGGATTTGGGTTTCAGCAACTTGAGTAGCTGATGTGCATGGTGTGCTGTGTAGCTGGCCTCATTTGCAGGAGATCTCTGCTCTACATTAATGTGTGTAGCTGACCTTGCAGCCACTGTAGCCAGCCATGTAGACCCACTCATTTATAATCGGCCATACATGTCATAAGTGCATACAATCCTGGGGCACTTTTCATCTGCATTTGGGAATGTGTGCTGCCAGCTTGCACTTGGTCGCTTCCTATACCCGCGCCTTGCCATCACACATCGTGTGGCATCACACCACCTTGTCACAGAACACCCTAATCTTCCCGCCACTGCCGCTGCTTGCAGGGCTTTGTTGTGGTCTGCCCTGACTGCCAGGGCGGCAGCGACCCTGCTGCACCCCTCACAAGCCCACAGGAGGTCCTACACTTCATCAAGAAGCACACACAGCAGCACAGCTGCCCCACACTGCAGATCGAGCTGCAGCGGGGCACCTACAGCAGGGCAAAGTCGTACGGCAGAGTGGATGCAGCAACCGGCAGGCTGGCAGTTGAACTCGGCATTCGGCAGCGCATGGCGTGTGCTGCGGCAATGACTGCGCTGCACATTGTCAGTGCCACCAAGCCACCTGCAGCAGCAGCAGCATATGGTGCAAACCGTGCTGGACCTTCTGCAGCAGCAGCAGCAGCAGCAGCAGCAGCAGCAGTTGGCAGCAGCAATGGCCTAGCTGCTGCTGAGCTGCTGCCTTGGCGGCCCTGGGCTGTGTGGTGCCTCACAGATGACCTACAGCTGCTGCAGACTCTGACCATTGTGCATCCCAGGCCTAGCATTGCTGGGCTCGCAGCATGCTGCAGCCTGGGGCAGCAGCCAGGCTGCGCAGCAGATGCAGCAGCAGTACAGGCAGGAGCAGCAGCAGATGGCGCAGGAGATGGTGCTGCTGATGCATCTGCAGCAGCAGCAGCAGCGGCAGCAGCAGCAGCAGATGCTCCTGGCAGGGACCCTTGCAGTGTGCCCAGCTTGCAGGACTTGGTGCTTGCTCCGCCCTACACAGCTGTTGCAGAGCATGAGGCAGGCATGCTAGCCTGGAAGCTGGCTGTCATGCTGCTGCATACTCAGCAGCAGCTAACCCAAGGGTGCTTGCCGGCAGCAAGAACGGCAGACGCTGCAGCAGCAGCAACGGCAGCAGCAGCAGCAGCAGCAGGCGGCGGCTGGTCCTTGCCAACTGTCCTGCAGCACCTGCTGGCTGCTGACCCACTGTACAAACAAATGCGGTCAGGAGAGCAGCGGCAGAGGGAGCTGCTGGCCAGGCTACGGCTGAGCTGGATAGACGTGGCAACAGCAGCAGCCAGCATAACCTCGGCATGCAGCAGTTACACACACATGCCGCTGTGCGCACGCTGCGGCCATGGTGAGGTGCAGCTCAAGCGTTCTCCGCAGCTCTGCAAGCTAAGGCGCTGCTGCTGCTGCATTGTGAGTGTCTGCGACGACTGCTTGGAAGAGACTGACACCAGGCTGAAGCAGCAAGGAGGCTCAGCAGACGCCTACCTGCCCGCGGCAGCTGCTGTTGTCGCAGCTGCGGCTTTCCTGTGCCCCTGGTGCACTGGCCACAGGGATGCAGCAGCAGCAGCAGCATGCGCGCTGCAGGCAGCTGGCCGATCACGCAGGCTATCACGGCAGCAGTTGGACGATGGCGGTGAAGGCGAGTGGCGTGATGCGGATGAGGCAGACGGCAGCAGGCAGCACTTCTATGGCAGGCCGGTTGAAGGCAGCGGCAGCAAGCGCTCCGGATGGCTGCCCGGCAAGGCAGCAGGCTTTAATGCGCAGGATGCCGCTGCAGCTGTTGCTGCAGCTGTGGACGACCTGGGGTTGCCACTGACGGCAGAGCAGCACGTGAGGGTCTTTGACAGCAAGACTGCCAACTGCTGGCGGCTGGTGCACCCGCCGAGCCTGCTGCTGCCGGAAGGCTTCATCATGCTTGAAGTGCAGCGCAATGGGGAGAAAGGGAAGCGAACTGCCGTTCAGGACGAGGCGGGCGAGCTGTGCATGGTGGATAACTACTTCTTTGCACCCGATGGCACCAAGCTGCGCTCTGGGGTTGAGGTGCACACTTATATGACCCACAAACAGCGAAGCTCAGAAGACGAGCAGTGCAGCGGAGCCGAACCTGGTGATGATCAGCAGCAGCAGGAGGGGGCTGAGGGGCTTGCTGCAGCAGCAGCAGCAGCAGCAGCAGCAGCACAGGGCGGCGGCAGCCGCCAGCCGCCAGCCCGGCGCGCTGCGCAGCAGTTTGAGCTGCTCATGAAAGCAATTGCTCCTCAGCTGCAGGAAAACCACAAGGCTGCAGCAGGTGCCAGGGCGCACAGCAGCACACCTGGGGCAGGCGGCGCAAGAAGCAGCCACAATACAAGGCTTGGCTCCCCTGGCAGGTTCGCCCCTGCTGCTGAGGAGGGCTCTGCGGCAGCAGCAACAGCAGCAGCAGCGGCAGCAGGTGCCAGGGGGTACAGCAGCACACCTGGGGCAGGCAGTGGCAGAGGGCGGCACAGTGTGATGCGTGGCACCACTGGCAGCTTTGTCACTGCTGCTGCTGCTGCTGCTGCTCTTGAGACGGATGCTGGTGCAAGCGGCAGCGGGGCGGTGACGGGCAGCCAGGAGCAAGATGCTGCTGCGGATCATGCAGCAGGGCAGCAGCTGCCAGCAACTGTGCCGAAGGCGGCAGCAGCAGCAGCAGTTACACTGGAACCCCAGCCTCCTGCAGAAGAAGCAGCACAGGAGGCAGCAGCAGTGCCAGCCCCAGCCGCTGCTGCAGCGGGCATTGGTGCAGCAGTGCCAGCGCCGCTGCCAACAGCAGAGACAGCCGCAGGCCGGGCTGCCACAGCATTCCCTGCAACAGCAAATCGGGGTGCAGCAGGCGCAGCAGCACAGCCAGCAGCAGCAAGAGGCGGGGGTGTAGCCGGCATCAAGCGGGGTGGCAAGCCGGCACCCTGGCACCCAAAAGCAGCCCCTAGGGGCCTTGCAGGGTCGACAATAGCAGCATACGCACCTGTGCTGCCAGCAACAGCTGGAGCTGCAGCAGCAGCAGCAGCAGCAGGTACGGCACAGCCTGCTGCCAGTGGCATGCCTCGGCTGCTGCAGACTGCAGCGCAGCTGCAGCAGTCTGGCATGCCGCAGCAGCCTGTGCTGCTGCTGGTGCAACGGCCCATGCTGCTAGCTTTCACACCACAGCAGCAGCAGCAGGCATTATGCAAGCAGGAGGAGCAGGAGCTGCTGTCAGCAAAGCAGCAGCAGCAGCAGCAAGGTCAGACGCGCCAGCGTTGGGCGCCTGCGGCAGCAGCAGCGCCAGCAGGACCACCGGCTGATGTCATCGACCTAGTGAGCAGTGATGAAGAGGAGGATGTGTGTGCGCGTGGCGACAGAGACAGCAGGCCCAACACAGCTGGCCTGCAAGCAGAGGCACCAAACGTAGCCGGCGTGCATGGCCCTGCTGCAGCAGCAGCACCAGCAGCTGAGGTAGATGCTGTGAGAGTGGAGGAGCAGCAGCTGCACGCACCAGCACGCCACGCAGCATGCAGCCCACAGCAGCCCCTGGCACCGGCAGGTCAGCAAGCGACTGGGGCAGGCACTGCAGATGCAGCGCAACCACAGCAGCAGAGCAGGAAACGTCAGGGGGCCATGTCAGACAGCGGGCAGCAGCAGCAGCAGCAGCCAGGTCTCAAGAAAGTTAAGGTTGAGCAGCCAGACACGGCAGCTGGTGCTGCCTATCAGGACCAACAGCAGCAACAGCTGCTGCAGCAGGAGCCAGTGTGCATGCAGTTTGAGGTAGCACAGCAGCAGCAGCAGCAGCAGCAGCAGCAGCAGCAGGCTGATATTGCTGGGCCCGATGTAGACATGCCTCCGGCAGCAGGCGCAGCAGCAGCAGCTGGCAGGGCTGCTGCAGGAGCTGCTGCAGCTGAGGATGAAGCTGCTGATGCTGGTGCTGATGCAGAGGGCGGTGCTGCTGCGGCAGCAGCAGCAGCAGCAGCAGCAGCAGCAGCAGCAGCAATGGCGGCGCAGGGCACACAGCTGTGCGACAAGATTGAAGATCAGATCCTGAAGCTGTTTGACCGGGCACAGTCTAAGCAGCAGGAGAAGCTACTGGAGAGTATCAGAGATGACTCTTTGCGGCTAGTCGAGCAGCTTGATGCAGCTGCAGAGGCCAGCGATGCGAGCGTTGGCGCTGCGGCAACCATGGACACAAGCTTCGCTGGCCTGCAGGCGCTGGCTAGTTTTGCAGAGGTGCTTGCGCAGCAGCAAGACCCGTCCAGCTGCTGTATGCTCATGGACTTGCTGATGCAGCATGTGCCAGCATGGTGCGGCTCACAGCCAGGCGCGGCTGGTGACGGCGGTGCAGCTGACGGAGCTGCAGCTGGTGAGCGACCAGTGCTTGACCTGCTGCTGCTGTGCTGGAAGCAGCAGCAGCAGCAGCCGGATGTTCCAGCTGCTGCTGCAGCTGCTGGAGGCCTTTGCAGGATGGCGCTGGATGCTCTGGCAAAGCAGTGCAGGGCTGCAACGGCAACAGCAGCCACACCAGCAGCAGCTCCAGCAGCAGCTGGGTTTGCAGTGCAGCTGCTGCAGGGCTTGAAGCTGCTGCTGCTGCTGCAATGGCCGCAGGGCACTGACAGTGTGCGCAGCAGCAAAGCCGGGCTGCTGACAAGGCAGCTGGCAAACTACAACAACGGCTCTGTGGGGCAGCTGGGCCTCCTGCAGGAGGCAGTGCAGAGGGAGCTGGCGGAGCTGTTTAGGCGCTGTAAGAAGCTGCGCATGTGATGCAGCTGGGGCGGGATAGTTGTACATAGTTGTACATAGTGCTCGAGGCGAGTGTCACCTTTGTTTTTGACGCTGTTTGCATCGTGTAATGCTGAGTTGTGTTGCATGATTTGCAGCCTGTGTCTTGCTGGTTTGGGTGCCGCAAGGAGAGCCAATGTTGGTAACCACCCACACATATGAATTAGCTTTTCGGCGCTGAGTCAACATGAGGTCAGAGCAGAGCTCTGAGCACTTGCTTGTCTGTCACTTCAGGGGATCAAAACATACATACATTACATTACATTACATGCTCCACTCAACGAGGAGTGGGAACCCCAGTCAGGAGCCAACGAGAGGCTCATAGGGGGAGGAAACATCGAGGAACAACTCATCATCGTCCAAACCGTCAGACGAAAACGCAGAAAAAAACTCATCAGCATCATCANNAGCTTGAGCAATAGCCTGAGAGGACAGAAGGACCTCAGGATCAGTGTCCGGGTGACACCGCATCAGATAGTAGCAGTGCACAAAAGCGGCCACCAAAGCAGGTGCCTGCTTCATAAAAGTGATCATGTCATCGCCTGCTGGGTGACAACCAGCAATAGTAGCCCATGTTTGTGACGAGTCCCCGAAGGGTTCGAACAACATAGCAAATCGCTCGCGGACTGGTGCATAGAAAGGGCACTCAAAGACCATATGAAACTCAT
>RWJK01001675.1:0-27642 GCA_004335835.1 Scenedesmus sp. ARA3
GCCCCTGTGCGTGCCAGCGCACCGCATGCAGATGAACACCCCAAGGTTGACCGACGCCCAGCTGGGCCGCCCAGCAGGCGATGCATCCTGGCAGTCCGCGCAGCGCCTGCAGTGCATTGCAAGTGCAGCACGGCACAGTACAGACAAGTTGTTGTTACAGCATACCCAAGTTGACCAAAACCCTAAAACCCCAGCTGAGGCGCCCAGCAGGCGATGCATCCTGGCAGTCTGCGCAGCGCCTGCAGTGCAGTAGAAGCAAAATAACACAGCACGGCACAGTAAAGGTTTCTTCCTAACCACAACATCACCATAAGGCTGGAATTTCGTTTCATTTTGTTTCATCTCTACTAGGGTTGACTGACGCCCAGCTGGGGCGGCCAGCAGGCGATGCGTCCTGGCAATCCGCACAGCGCCTGCAGTACAGTAGAAGCGAAATACCACAGCACGGCACATTAACGACAACATTTTTTTCTAACCACACCATCACTATAAGGCTGGTGTTTCGTTTCATGTTGTTTTGTCTGTACTTGGGTTGACTGACGCCCAGCTGGGGCAGCCTGCAGGCGATGCGTCCTGGCAATCTGCACAGCGCCTGCAGTACAGTACAGCACAGCACAACGCAGCACCCGTTTGCAGACAGGTTGTTGGTTCCTGATGAAATGTCAGTAGGCAGTGGATGGTTTCCTTCATTGCAGATTGCAGATGCACCCTGGCAGTCTGCACAGCGCCTGCAGTACAGTACAGCACAGCGCGTCCACCGATACAGTAACATGCCAAGTTGTTTGTTGTTGATTGTATACCTAATTGAATTGGGTGGTGAATTGGTGTTCCAACCGCAGGCAGGTCCAACCGCAGGCAGGAATTGGTGTCCCAACCAGATTGTCACAAGTCTGATTGATGCCCAGCTCAGCCTGCCGGCAGGCGGTGCATCCTGGCAGTCCGCGCAGCGCCTGCAATAAGTTACAAGTGCAGCATGTCATAGTACAGACAAGTTAAGTCGTTGTTGTTGATGTTGTCTCACTGGTGGTGGGGTAGCTTTCCACCCACAGATTGTCCCAAGATTGACCCACGCCCAGCTAGGCCTGCCTAACTCATCACCCGGTTTCTGGCCTGGTCAGCAGCTCCGCCAACCGCAGCGTGTTCCCCTGTTCATAACATTTATGCAAGATAACAGCAAAACTGTGCAGATATCCAAATCATGTGGAGCAGCACGCCCTCAAGTTACCGTTTCTTTGGCTCAGGCCGCAGCTGCCGCAGCTCTACTAACCTCAGCTGCAGCAATGCAGGGCTGTATGACCAACACAGCAGAAGGTAAAACTCCAATACGGCATATTCAAGGCAAGTTCAAGACACGCAGTCACCTGTTTTCTGGCCTGGCCAGCAGCTGCCGCAGCTCCGCCACCCGCAGCTTGTTCTGCTCACAACAGCACAGCAAGATAAGATAGCAGCCGGACTGCGCAACTAACAAGTAATGTGGAGCAGCACGCCCTCAAGTCGCCTTTCTCTTGCTCACGCCGCAGCTGCCGCAGCTCTGCTAACCTCAGCTGCAGCAATGAAGTCTCTTATGGATAACACAGCAAATATTCAAAATCTAGTGCCAAAAAATCACGCCCCAAATATATGTTCAATCACCTGTTTTCTGGCCTAGCCAGCAGCTGCCGCAGCTCCCCCACCCGCAGCTTGTTCTCCTCAAAACTAACACCCTTGGCCTCCCCAAAACCGCCGCCTCCAGCTGCTAAACCCCGCCCAGGGCCGGCCGCTAAACCCTGATCCACTGCCGCAAAATCGCTGCCGGCGGCGCTGCTGCTGCCGCAGGGACGCAGCAGGGCGGCGCTGCCGCTGCCTGCGCTGCCGCCTGCATAGCTGCTGTTATACTGACTGTTATAACGGTTATTATACATGTCATTTGTCAAGACAGCTGCGGGTGCTGCTGCTGCTGCCACGAAGGGATCACGTCCTGCTGCTGCGTAGCTACTGCTGCTGCTGCTGCTGTACTGCTGCTGCTGCTGCAGGCCGGTTGGTGACAGCGCCTGCAAGCGGTCTGCTGCTGCTGATCTGCGCTGCTGCAGTAGCTGAGGGTCCTGCAAGAGCTCCAGCACCGCTGCAGCCCTGCACAATGAAACAATGGCACAAAATCACAAAGGTTGAGTTGGAGATAAGTGTTTTATCGAACCCTTTCAGCCTCAGTGCTGCAAGTTAACACTGCAGCTGGGGGTCCTGCAAGAGCTCCTGCACTGCTGCAGCCCTGCACAATGAAACAATAAGCATAAAATCAGAATAGCACAAGCAACTATACGGATAGACCTCGTACTCAGCACTGCATGTTACAACAACAGCAGCTGAGGCTCGAGCAGCAAATGCACATCTGGCAGCTTGCCAGCAGCTGCTGCAGCAGCACCTGCAGCACCCTACGGCTATGCAACACACGTCATAGATGACACACATAGTAAAACAAGATTTGAATTTTGATCCACCTGATCCTGACGTTTGACCCGCAGTCAACGCGCGGTGTCCGATTGACTCAAAGTTGACCAGCTGCAGCAGCAGCCCCTGAAGCTCCTTGTAATTACTTTACATGTTATGTAGTAGCAGGAAGAGTGTGTGATGCCCTGGGACTTTTAGCCGACTTTTACCACTTTTACCACAAGTCCGGAGGGTAGTCGGATGTTTGACCCACCTGATCCTGACGTTTGACCCACCTGATCCTGACGTTTGACCCACCTGATCCTGACCCAATGTTTGACCCACCTGATCCTGACGTTTGACCCGCAGTCAATGCCACGGTGTCCAATGGACTCAAAGTTGACCAGCTGCCGCAGCAGCGTCTGCAGCTCCCTGCTGCCAGCCAGCTGCACCGCTGCCGTTGAACCGCGCACCAAAAGGAACTCAAGTGCCTACAAGACAGAAGAACAAGGTTTGTGCAGTTAGCTTTAAGTGGAGGCTCTGAAACCTCAGGGCCCTGCAGCTCTCTGCTGCTGGCCAGCTGTACCGCAGCGCTTGACCCGCACACCAGAAGGAACTCAAGTGCCTGCAGGACAGAAGAACAGGGTTTTGGAATTCATGTCAATTTAGGACTCAAGCAAAGCTGTGAAACCTGAAGCCGCTGCAGCTCCCTGCTGCTGGCCAGCTGTACCGCTGCGCTTGACCCGCACACTAGCAGGAACCCAAGTGCCTGCAGGACAGAAACAACAAGATTTGTGAGGTTAAGGTTCAAATCGAGGCTCTGAAACCTTAGGGCCCTGCACCTCTCTGCTGCCGGCCAGCTGCACCGCAGCGCTTGAGCCCCGCACCAGCAGAAAATCAGCGCCTGCAGGACAAAATAACAGGGATTTTTCCGTTTTTCAGGGATTCATAGCCCCTGCAGCTCCCTGCTGCCGGCCAGCTGTACTGCAGTGCTTGAACCACGCACCAACAGAAACTCCAGCGCCTGCAGGCGCCCGCCGCACCACTTTTAATTCACAGATTGAGGCTGCCAAAGCTGGAATTGACAGCGCACACAGCTCCCGCTAATTCTCTCATACATTAAATGGTTCTGTGTATTGTGTTCAAAGCCGACTCACCAGCAGTGCCTTGTACACGTTGCGCCACTTCTCAGGACCCCGTGACAGCCGGAACTCCAGCACTGCCTGAATAACAGGCAATGTAACAGAAATGACATGTTACCAAACGTGTCACAATTTATGGCAGCTCTGCAATGGCCCAGGAAGTTCTGTCGTGAGTGCTTGCAAAAATTTACAAAAGCAGAAGTTATCCACATGGGCAGCAGGAGGCACATGGGTTTGACAACTTCATTGCAGAGTTACATCAGAAGGTTTTGAAAAACTTGTTACTTACAAAAATAACGTAGCAGTGCTCCGGGTTGTGTGACAGGTCAGCCAGCTCAGCCAGCTGCAGCCCAGTGGGTCCCCTGCAGCAGCAGCAGCAGCAGCAGCAGCAGCAGCAGCAGCGGCGGCGGTGGCTGCAGCTATCAGAGTGCAGTTGGCAGCAAATATGGCATGTCTGTCAGCCATATACACACCCATGTACCAGCACCGCCTACAAACCTGCTGCTGCTGCTGCTGCTGCTGCTGCTGCTGCTGGCTCTGCTGCTGCAAAAATAACATGCACCATCAAAATACAAGAGCTCCACAATTAGCCAACACAACAGTCACACTGCAGCTGCAGAACCACAGCCGACTGCAGCCCAGTACTCTACAACTGCCGATCTGCCTAAACCCCAGGAGGTGTGCACTGTAAACCAAGCGAACGTGTGCATAAAGGGCAAACCACGCACCAAGGGTCCTTTCGTGTGGCTTCTCTTGCTTTTCTCTCCACTGTGGTGAAGGAGCAAAGCCGCTGCCCTGCCTAGAACCCACACTCGTTTTCCAAACCCCAACAATACTAGGCTCCACTGAAGCCCCAAAAACGCACGCACCATGGGTCTTTGCGTGTAGCTTCTCTTGCCTTCCTTTCCACAGTGGTGAACGGGTGCAGACGGGCACCCCTGATGGCTGTGTTCCCAAAACCCAACAAACAACAACAACCCCAAACAACCGTTGTTGTGAGCACAGCGGTTCGTATCTCAAACACGCACCAAGGGTCTTTGCGCGTGGCTTCTCTTGCTTTTCTCTCCACAGTGGTGAAAGGATGCAGGCGGCCATACTTGATGGCTGTGCAGTAGTCCCGCAGCCAGGTGTAACCCTCGCGCGTCACCTGTGTTACAACATGATTGTAAAAGGGCAGAATGACATGTCACCAACTGCGGAGGGGGGATGCGTTGCGTGACCCGCAATTGTCCCGCAGCCAGGTGTAACCCTCGCGCGCCACGTGTGTTTCACACCAAACGCAACAAGCAGATTGACATGTCACCAGCTGCAGAGAGGGGATGAGTTGTGTGACCCGCAGTAGTCCTGCAGCCCAGTGTAAACCTCGCGCTTCACCTGTGTTATAACACAGTTATGACAGGCAAAGAGACATGTTGCCAATTGCGGAGGGGGGATTCGTTGTGTGACCCGCATTAGTCCCGCAGCCAGGTGTAACCCTCGCGCGTCACCTGTGTTACAAACCCAATGTAACAAGCAGATTGACATGTCACCAGCTGCGGAGAGGGGATGAGTTGTGTGACCCGCAGTAGTCCTGCAGCCCAGTGTAAACCTCGCGCTTCACCTGTGTTATAACAAAAAAACACAATAATTGCAACATGCAGAGTGACATGTCACAAATTGCTGCCGCAAAGCAAAATGAGTTGATTGACCCCAGCTGCTGCTGTTCAGTGCGGCAGCTGCCGCGGCCGCCCCCGCCACGGCGCCTCCGCCGCTGCTGCTGCTGCTGAGTGTGTACTGACGTCCGCGCAATGCGCCAGTGAACCAGGTTGTGCTGCTGCTCCTGCTGCTGCTGCTGCTGCTGCTGCCAGCTCACCTCAGCTACACGCTCCCCAAGCGCCGCCTTGTTGCCGCCAGGTGGCATGTAGTAACCTGCTGCTGCTGCTGCTGCTGCTGCTGCTGCTGCTGTTGCTGCCTGATCACTTCAGTGATGCGGCTGTTCCGTAACACTCGCATGCTGCTGCTGCTGTCAAGTTTCTTGGCGCCTGCTCACCTCAGCCACGTGCTCTCCTGTTGTAATGCAGCACACGTCTGAATGCATGTACATTAATGAATTGAATTTGAATGTGTGTGCCAGCTCACCTCAGCGACACGCTCCCCAAGCCCCGCCTTGTTGCTGCCAGGTGGCATGTAGTAACCGCCACCAGCAGCCATCATGCCGCTGCTGCTGCTGCCTGCTCACCTCAGCGTCACGACCCTTGCACACCAGATGCATGCTGTTGCTGCTACATAACTTTTGCTGCGCCTGCCCACCTCCCATTGACTACTGAACTCAAATGCTTGTACAGAGTAGATGTGATGATGCAGGCCAGCTCACCTCAGCTACACGCTCCCCAAACCGTGCCTCGTGCTGCTGCTGCTGCTGCTGCTGCTGCTGCTGTTGATGCTGCTGTGTTACTTTCTACTGCCGGCTCACCTCAGCAACACGCTCCCCAAGCCCCGCCTTGTTGCCGCCAGGTGGGATGTAGTAGCCGCCACCAGCAGCCATCATGCCGCTGCTGCTGCCGCTGTTGATGGCACCAGGGTACATGCTGCTGCTGCTGCTGCTGACGCCGGTGTGCATCATGCTGCTGCTGCTGCCGCTGCCGACGGCACTGCTGCCGTACATGCTGCTGTTGCTGCTGCTGGTGCCGCTGCACAGCTGCTGTGTCAGTGGCCTGCAGCCGGCAGCATGCTGAGCTGCAACTGCATCGCTTGCTGCTGCTGTAGCTTCGTGCTTTGCGGAATTTCGGTCAAACTGTGGTCAAACGGTGGTTGCAGGAAACCCAAGCGGGATTGCATGAGCAAGGCCAGCACAGCAGCGCTGTTGAAGTGCAAGCGCACTGTATGCACTTGGATACCAAGGCTGTAATGTTCAAGTATGTGTAAGGTGACACATTGTTTGCTGTCTGGATGTGGTCCGTCCATGGTGCCAATGCTGGAAACAGGTCAGCAACAGGACCACGACAGGGCAGTTGTGCTGCAGGCACGTGGGGTTTGCAGGCATTGCTGTGCTCATGGAGCATCATCAGCCCTCTATTACCAGCAGGAAGATTTGGATACAGCATTCATTGCTTGCAGGAGAGTGTAGCTGGCTGCAATCGTACTGTATCCATGCACACCTGCTAGTGCTGCTGTTGCAGCACGGCCAGCAGGTCCTGGCGCCAGCCCAGCGCTGTTCAGCCGGACCAAAAGAATCCTTAAAGCGGTCAAAGTCAAAGGGCAGGTTTTGGGAGTACCGTGCAGCACTGCTGTGGTCAGATAACGGTGTCGAGCTGGCAACCTCAGTGCAACCCCCTTTGTGATGTATGGTTGACTGAGCCACGTAATTGAGCGGCAACAAGAGTGAACGCTTAACGCAGTCATGGAGGCCGTTCAGGAAGCATGCGAACAAACGAAACAATGACAACAAGGGCTGTTCACAGGGTTTGCTGAGAAGCTTATGGCCGCTGGCGTGGCAGAAAGAAAACGATCGCGCACTCTGTTTCACTTTCAACGAGACACGTTCATCAACAGCTGCATCAAGCGCACTCCTGCTCCCCTTGTGTAAGCCCTTTGTCACGCAATCCTTGCTGTGCACGCATCCCACCACACAAAACACACACAATGAGTGGTGAGGCAGAAGAGGCTGGTGCTGCGGGACGCGAGCAGGACCGCTACCTGCCGATTGCCAACATCAGCAGAATCATGAAGAAGGCATTGCCTGGCAACGCAAAGATAGCCAAGGATGCAAAAGAAGCAATGCAAGAATGCATCTCGGAGTTCATCAGCTTTATAACGAGCGAGTGAGTGCGGCAATGGGCTTACAAACAAGCAAGGAAGCAGCGGGTCAGGCAGTGGCAGTGCTGGCGAGGGTGGCACATCTTACTGTGTGGTGAAATTTCAGCTGTTGGATGTGTTTGCCGCCTAGACTGTTACATTAAGGTCAAATCAAACACATGGTGCACACCATCAAGCGCCTGCAGCAGCACCCTTGAGTCTGAAGATGCATGTGTGTTGCCATGGCAGCGGACCCCTGCACTGTGCCAAACTCACAGCTAAGCCTCATTACATCATGCATTCCCGGTGCAATCATGCTTGCTTTGTATCACATGCACTGTGCCAAATGGTATCACACCAATCACAGCTTAGAGTCGCTCACCAATGCCGCTGCTCACTGCCTGCTACTGCTGCTGCTGCTTATTGCATCAGTGCTGTGCAGGGCCAGTGACAAGTGCCTGCGCGAGCGGCGCAAAACTCAAGTAACGACTACTTGCTGTGGGCGGTGCAATCGCTGACACACATGCTGCTGCTGCTGCTGCTGCTGCTGCTGCCGCTGCTTATTGATTGATATTGTGCAGGGCCAGTGACAAGTGCCTGCGTGAGCGGCGCAAAACAATCAACGGCGATGACCTGCTGTGGGCCATGCAGATGCTGACACACCTGCTGCTGCTGCTGCTGTTGCTGCTGCTGCTGCTCGCAGGGCCAGTGACAAGTGTTTGCGTGAGCGCCGCAAAACCATCAACGGAGATGACCTGCTGTGGGCGATGCAGACGCTAGGGTTTGAGGAATATCAAGAACCGCTGAAGATCTACCTGCAGAAGTTCAGGGAGGCAGAGGTGCGCTGTTAGGGCTTTGGCTTCTTTCAATTATTAGGTTGCTGTGGGCCATGCAGACGCCAGGGCTGGGGAACACCAAAATTTCTTGACGATCTACCTGCAGAAGTTCAGGGAGGCAGAGGTGCGTTTGCCAAGGGTTTAGATCTGAATTTGAAGATGATGCTGTGGGCGATGCAGAAGCTAGGGTTTGCGGAGTACCGAGAACCGCTGAAGATATACCTGCAGAAGTTCAGGGAGGCAGAGGTGCGTTTGTGATATCGAGGTTAGGGTGGGGTTTTTGAGTATGCGCATGCCTTGGTAAGCTGGGGTTTGAACAGCAGCAAGAACCCTTGACAAATTCACCTGCAGATTTTCAGCGAGGCAGACGTGCGGATTTCAGAATCCAGCTTTAGGGTTTTTAAGTACAGAGCATGCGTTGCCAGGGTGGATTTTGAGGAGCCTTGAAGACCTACCTGCAGAAGTTATGGGAGGCACAGGTGCGTCCTAATTTGATTTTCCAACTACAGTGCCGTGCCTTGGCAAGCTGGGGTTTGAAGAGCACCAGGAACCCTCGAGAATCTGCAGGAGTAAGCATGTCAACCTGCTGCTGCAGGAGGACGGCGATGAGTAGCGCGCTCAGCAGCTGCAGTTCTTTCTCGCCAGCAGCAGCAGCAGCAGCAGCTGCTCCTGCTGCCGCAGGGGTGTTGCAGCGCTGTCATGTTGGTGCGTGCTGGCAACTGCGTGCGCATCAGTGACCACAGCAGCAGTGCACCTGCAGTTGCTGCTGCAGCACCTAGCACATCATGATCTGCACTGTGCTTGTTGGTTTAGGCCCAGAGGAGCTGCTGCCAGCTGAGCTGACAAGCATATATGAATACACAGCCACCACCTAGAGCGGTGAAGATTGCAGCAGCAGCAGCAGCAGCAGCAGCATGTGGTGCACGCTGGCAACATCTGGCCCATCTGTGACCGCCTGCTGCAGCTGCAGTTGCTGCCTGCAGCACCTAGCTCATCATGCGCTGCACTGGCTGTTTGGTGTAGGCCTAGCAGCAATATTTGCTGCCAGCTGCACTGGCCAGAAGAAGCTGGACATACAGCAGCACCTGCAGTTGCTGCTGCAGCACCTAGCTCATCATGCGCTGCACTGGGCTTGTTTGTGTAAGCCTAGCAGCAATAGTTGCTGCCAGCTGCACTAGTCAGCATAGTATGAATACACAGCAAGCACATACAGCGGCGGCAGTAGCAGCAGTAGCACTGCTCGTGCGGTCACAGCAGCAGCAGCAGCAGCAGTGAGGCTGCGTTGCAGTAGCTGCTGTGGCAGCAGCTGCAGCAGCATTTTGGGGTATGCACAGTGGCAGTCTGGCAGCCAAGCTTTCGGCATGAAAGGTCGACGCACTCCTTTTGATACTGCAGCATAGCTGCAGTGCTGCATTGGCCTCCAAGGCTTTGGGTGCCGCAGCTACAGCAGCAGGTGCTGGTGTAGCAACCAGCCGTAGCAGCAGCACCACAGGTGGCAGTCAAGATGGGCATGCAAATGACGCATGCGCTGCAGCTGCTGCTGCTGACATGTCGCATGCATTTGCAACTGTTGGGGGTGCGTGGCGACGTGATGGCTGCTTACAGCCGCTGCTGCTGTCCCACACACCCTGCTGGTGTGCATGTGGCTGCCATGTCGCAAGCATTTCAAGGGCATGATGTCTTTACTGTGCGACGCACCCTCTGCTGTGTGCTGCAAGTTTTGCTTTCTGGCAGTCGCTGGTTCATCGAGCCGCTTGTTAATGACAAGCTTGTGTTTGTACCGTAGTTGATGCATGTGTTTGTACAGTGGTTCAGCCCAGTGCAAAGCGGGCTCGCTGTGTGTGCAGCAGCCGTAGCATTTCAAGGCTTGTTGCTTCCACGTGCTGGGTCAGGGGCTGGCCGATGCATCTGGTTGGACAGTAGTTGAGGCCCGCAGCAAGCGGGCCCGCCTGTGTCTGTGTGTGCAGCAGCCGTGTCTGTGTGTGCAGCAGCCTTAGCACCGCATTTGTCGTTGAATACAGAAGGAGTCTGATCCTACCTCAGCGCGTGCAGCCGCGCTGCATGCACAGACATGCTATGTGCCACAGCTATGGTACTACCTTTGTGGCACATAGTTTGTGCCACAAAACTCGCATTGAGTGACACCCCGCATGCATGCCAGTGCATTCTACCTCAGCGCGTGCAGCCGCGCTGCATGCACAGCTATGCTCTGTGCCACAGCTATGGTATGTGCCACAAAGTGCGCATTGGGTGGCACCCCGCATGCATGAGAGCGCTGCAGCGCATGGGCGAGCAGTTGTTGTTTTCTGTTTAGTTAGCCTAATCAACCTGAGGTTGACCGAACGGGTGTTTGACCAAGCATGTGCAGCAGCCTGACCTCTGTCTGTCTGTTTCTATGTCTCTCTGTCTGCCTGTCTGTCTGTCTATGTTCCTAGCTGCTGCTGTGGGCGTCATGCATGTGCCGCGGGATGTTCCGGGGGCATGGAACAAACGAATGCCTTTTGGGCAGGGCCATGCAGCATGTGCACACTTGCTCAAGTTACCACTGTCTCTGCACAATCTTGTCAAATGTGCGCACAAAGGTAGCTGCAGTACAAAAACAAGTTCATCCGCTGCTTTACTCAGCAGCGCAGCAGCTGTTTCAAATCAGGCAGCGGCAGTGGCCAGCAGTACACCAACACTGCGCAACGCAGTATGCTGATGCACGCGCCATTGGCCAAGTCAGCTGCACACAGCGTCAGTCCACTGCCTAAACCTACAATGAAATGCAGCCAAGCATACTGATACAATCCTACTGCCAGTGCATAAGAGAAGCTGCAAGTGCACTGCTTGCATGCCCCACTCAACATGGAGCACCAACAGCAGCAGCTCAAACAGGCATAGTGACATAGCAGCATAACAGCACCAATCGAACCTGTGTCGCAAACACACCTACCAGCTGCTGCTCAAACAAAGGGCCCAACAGCTGAAACCGCATTGTATCAGCACGATCAAAGCGTTGTGCATGTGCTGTAGATGTGCAGCACTGTGTGTGTGAGTGACACAATCACCAAGCTCCTGCAGATAAGCGGGCTGGTTCAGATACAGATAAGAAGCGCCAGCAAAACAACGCCCAGCACCAACACAGCGAATTGTGTTGTGGTACCGCATAGCACGGTAGATCACATGATGCGAGGCGCTTGTGAAGGCGGCAGCATTGCAACTCCCGAGCTACTAGCAAGCCCGGCCATTACAGAGGCTGCTATGCAGCTGTGCTGACTGCCCGGCACAGCAGCCATGCAGCCATGAATGATGCCGCAACAGCTGCATTCTGAACTGAACAGTGCGCTGCATACCAAAATGATAGCCGTACAAACATCACAGGAGCCAGCTGAGGACACGCTGTGCAGCTTTGCAGCTGCCGCAGTAAAAGAGCGTAGAACAGACGGCGACTCAACACCACCACAGGTCGAGCACAAAGCAGCCGGGTTGGTTTGCCTGTACACACCCCAGCCATGCAGTACTCCTGTGGCGTTGAGGTGATGAAACACGCACAAGCATGACAAACTTCGATAATGTTCCGGAAGTAACACCACAGCAGCAGCACTTCCTGCAGCCACCGTAACAATGCCATTATACATGCACACTCAAAGCTGATGCTTGCAGAGCCTTCTTTGCGCTCACTATCAAGCAGCAGAACTGCTGCAGCAGCCGCTGTTGCTGGGCATGCCGTTTAGTAAGCTGATATGCTGGTACTGTTGGTATGGTTCTTACATGTCTGCAGGAGTATAATCGCCCCACATGTACCGATTGCAACCAGTGCTGGACTCACAACAGGGCCAACAGGGCAGCAGCATGAAATGCAGCCATCCTGTAATGCCTAGGTTGCCTGCAGGGTGCGCCTCAAACACAGCAGTGCGGGGCTCGCAACAGGGCCAACAGGGCAGCAGTGGAGCCAACCTGAGTTGCCTTGAGCAGCAGAGCTGCAGCACTCGCTCTTGCTGGCTATGCCGTGCGGTAAGCTGATACACTGGCACTGTTGGTATGGCTCCTGCATGTCTGCAGGAGTACACTCGCTCCACATGTACCGATTGCAACCAGTGCCGGACTCATAAAAGTGCCAACAGGGCAGCAGCATGAAATGCAGCCATCCTGTAATGTCTACGTGGCTTGTAGGCTCCGCTGCACGGGTACACCAACACTGCCAAACACTGGACACCAACACTGCCAAACAAAGATGTAACAGGATACAGAATCCACGCATGAGCAAACGACAGCGCCAAAAGCAGCCGGCACGGTCACTGCCTTGCTGCATGACCACCCATCCGCGCAGTAGCCGGCACTACTGAGCTTCACAGTAAGCCTGCATCTGTGCAAGCCTGTTGGCAAGCCCTGACTGAGTATGTAAAACACAAACACAACAACACAACATATCCTCCTAAGAATTCTAAGCGTCGCTGAGCTGTCTTCCTACTAAACAATCAGTCAGCCAGCAAGGCCTGACCGAGCATGCGACACAACACCAAACACTACAGAACTGTACCCAAAAGCCCAAACACGGTACCCCCAAACACTGTACCCCAAGAGACCAAGTACACCACAATATGTGAAGCAAGCAAGTAGCATGTGCTTTGCCAGCACACGGTACAATTTGACACACACCAGCAGCAGATGAAACCAAACGCAACATAACTCCAGCCTTCGTGAAACACTGCGGCCCAAAGTCCAAGTGCACCAAAACACGTGCAGCAAACATGCTCAGTGTGAGCTTTGCAAGCACACGGTACAATTCAACACACACCAGCAGCAGGGCCTGCAAGCTACCCTTTACTACACTGTATAGTGCACTCCAGCCTGCTATTGAACCTGTGGTTGATACACGGCGCCACCATGCAGCAGGTCAAAGCAAGGTCGACACGCTCCAACCGCTGTTGTCACGGCAAACACAGCAAACACAGCAGCCACAGCAGGACGTGTCACAACAGACATTGAACAGATTGCCAGGCACAATGAACAGCACAGCAGTGCATGCACCCTTGCATGTGTGCATGCCTGGCCTCTGTCAGCATATGCCAGCCGACCAAAAAGGACAGCAGAGTCACAAGCTGCAGACCAGCAATCACCAAGAAAGAGCAGGACCACATGTTCATATCACGCTGTTGCTTTGAAGCTCAAGCACGGCGCAGCCACACGCACTACAGCTGACTTGCCAACCCATCAGCGCACACGACAGCGTCAATGCGCGCATCATCATCAGCTGATGCTGCGACAACCACCATTCTTTGTCACTCCACCGGCAAGTCAGCATGGCAATCACAGCATGAGGCTATTGACTTGCACACATATCACACATGTGAGCAGCCCAACTGCAGCAAGCCAGCATCACCAGCAGCCAAGAACCAGCATGGCATGCCACAAAGTAGCACAATGACCTGCGCGCTGTGTGTGCTTTAAAGTTGACACGTAGCAGGGCGCCCACAGCTCTCCAAGAATATCAACATCTCACAACACCATGTGTACCATAAAACTCACAGCGAAATAAAGAAAGAAAGCATGCAAAACAACAGCCTGCTGGCATCATCAGGGACATCATCTGGGCCAAATGATATGGGAGAAACATAAGGGCCGATCGTGAGGGCCGAGGGGCTTCTAATAGCATGCGCAGGAACACACCCTGCATCGCTGCAAGTTGCAGAACAACAACCTGACAACAGCCTGCACAGCACACAAGCTTGCAGGAAAGCACCCTGCATGCTGTAACACACGCTGCAAGGTGCAGGACAGCACGCTACCACCGGCATGCATGCTGACAGCTTGCAGCATCGCATCCAGCATGCTGCCACTTGCAGGACAGCACGCCAGCGACAGCAACAGGATGCGAACTTGCAGGATTGCAAGCAGCATGCTTCCTGCTGCAGGACCCCACGCCAGCGGCAGCAACAGGATGCAAATTTGCAGGACTGCACCCAGCATGCTGCCACTTGCAGGACAGCACGCTAGCGACAGCAACAGGATGCAAACTTGCAGGATCGCACCCAGCATGCTGCCACTTGCAGGACAGCACGCCGGCGACAGCAACAGGATGCGAACTTGCAGGATCGCACCCAGCATGCTGCCACTTGCAGGACAGCACGCCAGCGACAGCAACAAAATGCGAACTTGCAGGATTGCACCCAGCATGCTGCAAGTTGCAGGACAGCACGCCAGCGACAGCAACAGGATGCGAACTTGCCATCGCACCCAGCATGCTGCAAGTTGCAGGACAGGACGCCAGCGACAGCCACAGGATGCGGACTTGCAGGATTGCATCCACATGCTGCAAAATTGCAGGACTGCACGCAAACCACAGCAACAGGCTGCAACCTTGCAGGAATACACCCAGCATGCCGCAACTTCCAACAGCACTCCACCACCTCCAAGCAAGGAGTGCATGTCTGCAGGAATGGCTGGATAATACGTTCCCACTGTGCAGGGAACCGCCCAGGAAACAGCGCAACCGCTGACTGTATACGAACAAGTCAAGGGTAGCCCTTTGCCTGCTGCTCTGGTGTCTCATGCCACGTTGGCAGCGGCACCAGCCTGCCATTCACATATGACTCATCATCCAAATCAGTTATGTTGACCTTGCAGCCCGGCCGCGCCGACCGCAGCCTCACAAAGAGCTTTTCCATGTCTTTGAGCTTCATCTTAATACCATCTGCGCTGCGCATCTTCGGGTCGTGGTGCTCCATGAACAGCATGTCAAGCTCGCACAAGCCACCTGCAGCAGCGGCAGCAAGAGCAGCATGGAAGGATGGGGCTTGTTCTGGTGTCAAGCAAGTGCATGCTGCACCGCAGTGCGGCGCTGGGGTGTGCCACAGATTCAGTAAGCAAGTGGCCAGCAGCTGGACAAGCAGCAGCAGCAGCAGCAAGGTGTTGGTGGCTGCACGAGATGTGAAGTAGCGTTGGTTCAACAGCAAACCTTCTGAATACCTGCTGCTGGCAGAGGCTGCTAGGCTTCAACATGAGCAGCACAGCACGCTGCATGGTATGCTGTTTGCTGCATGGCAGACTCTCTGAAAACGCAACAGATCACGCCAGCCCATATGGCATATGGTTCCTGCAAGCCAGGCACTATGCATATGGCAACATTACATCAGGCCAGCCAGCAACCAAGCCAGCCCACCTGACAGCATGAGTCCTGGCAGCAGCACATACTCCTCTGCCCCTTCCCGCAAGCCAGGCACTAAACATATGGCAACATTACAACAGGCAAGCCAGCCGGTCAGCGCACCTAACAGCATGAGTCCTGGCAGCAGGGCATACTCCTATCCCCCTTCCTGCAAGCCAGGCACTATGGATATGGCAACTCTACACCAGGCCAGCCAGCCAGCAAGCCAGCGCACCTGACAGCATGAGTCCTGGCAGCAGCGCATACTCCTCTGCCCCTTCCTGCAAGCCAGGCACTATGCATATGGCAACTCTACAACAGGCGAACCAGCCAGCAAGCCAGCGCACCTGACAGCATGAGTCCTGGCAGCAGCGCATACTCCTCTCCCCTGTCCTGAAAGCCAGGCACTATGCATATGGCAACATCACAACAGGCGAACCGGCCAGCAAGCCAGCGCACCTGACAGCATGAGTCCTGGCAGCAGTGCATACTCCTCGCCCTCCACATCAAGCTTCATCACCACGGGAGGCCGCCGCCCTGCAGGACAGCACAGCAACAGGCAGTACAAACATTGCCAGAGAAAACTCAAAGGCAGTACAGGCACCGCAATTGCCTGCAAGCAGTAACCACATGACAGGCAGTACATGTAAAAAGTGCGATGCAAAACAGCACCTATGAGCATTGCAACATACAGACAGCTGCACAGCGTGTGTTGCTTTCACCTGCAAGCTTGACTGCCAAAGAAGGCCACAGCTGCTTTATGTGCTGCGCATGCAGGAAACTCAAACAGGCACAGCTGCTTAATGCGCTGTGCTTGCAGGAAACTCAAACAGGCCACCGCTGCTGTATGTGCTGCGCATGCAGGAAACTCAAACAGGTCACAGCTGCTTCATGCGCTGCGCATGCAGGAAAATCACAACAGGTCACAGCTGCTTGATGTGCCGCGCTTGCAGGAAACGCGTACAGGCTACAGCTGCTTTATGTGCAACAACAGATCCAAAAGTCCTGCAGCCTCACCTGTGCTGTGCTGCTCCTGCTGCAGGATTGGCCTCACCACATCCATCACAAAAGAAGGCAGGTCCAGCAATGGCACGGTTGCCTGCCCTTGGTGCCATGTGCCCTGCTGCAGCGAAGCGGCCCATTCTGTGGGGTTTGCAACGTCGCTTTGTTGGTCGCTGCTGTGATCCAAAAAGAAGCTGGCAGTGCCGGTTTTGATGGATGCTGCTGTCTCTGTGAGCACTACTGCTTGGTAGCGCCTGCTCTTGAAGAAGCCATTCAGCTGCTCCAGGTGCTGCGTGTGGTGCGGGTTTGCTTCCACACCAATCGCACACACGCCGGACCGGTGACTGCCAAACATGCGGTGAAAGATGGGCAGTACTGCTGCGCCTGGGAACTGCTGCGGGTCATACAGCTTGCGCAGCTGCACGCCCACGTTTGTTCCTACATCAAGGTAGATGCCTTGAGAGCAGTTTGACCAGACTTGAGGCAGGTCACACAGGTGCTTGCTGCCTGGCATCAGTTTGCTTGCAGGAGGCTGGTCTGCTGCTGCGGGAGATGATGCTGAGGGTGCATCTGCTGCTGACAATGCTGTTGCTGGCTCCATGCTGCAGCTGCCGCCCCATTGGGACCTGGGCCAAGCGCTGCTGCTGAGCACAGAGTAGGTATGGGGCACCGGGAAAAGCCGTACGTGCGTCAACACTGCTGCTGGCTGCCCCCTCAGCAGCTGCTCTGTTAAGCTGAGGGTGTAGCCAGCTACCAGGCCTGCTACTACCAGTGCCAGCGCCAAGCACGAGGTTGCTGGGCGTGACCCTGCATGCCAACCGTTCAACAAAGAGTTTCGTCAGGTGCTGGGCTGTGCCACTGCTGCAGCGGATCATCGACCGAAACATCAGGACGTTCAAGCAGACAGTGGGCTGCCTTCCTGAGTTGCTCGTGCCTCGCACGCACCATATTTTGTTGCGTTTGGTTCGTAGAAAGTCATCACTGCAGTGTGAGCACTGGCTGCCGCAGATCAACCTTATGCACGACACCGTTGACGGGAATTGACTATGTGGTGTGTGGGGAGGCCTGATCACACTCTAAGCACCATGAATTACTTGAATCGACTTCATGAAATCAACACCTTCTCAGCGGCACCACACAGCTTGATGCGGATACCAGTAAAAGGCAGTTGAGCACGGAAGTGTAATGGACTGTTGTTGAGTAGCTCTGTACAGTGGGGACCCCAGGCTCTGGCATGCCTCAGCTACTCAGGAGTGTCACTGATGGGCGGCTGCAGCTTGAGATCTGTCAGCATGCGGCAGGCTGCGAGCTGTTAGTAGTGCTGCTGGGTAACAGTGCCACAACAGGCCGCCTGCCAGGGCACAACAGGCCGCCTGCCAGGGTGCCTCCCCAGTGGGGAGGCTCCCCTGCAAGCAGGAGCACCGACAGCACATCATTGGGCATGGCATGAAGTCCCTGCAAGCTTGCACTGTGCATGTGGCAATTTAAATATCTAGCCAGCGCACCTGACAGCATGAACCCCGGCAGAATCGTGAACTTCTCGCCCTCAACGTCAACCTTCAAGCTTCATTACTACGGGAGGCCGCCGCCCTGCAAGACAGGCGGCACAGGCAGCATGTGCAACAAAAGACGCGCAAGCTACTCATGGTGATGCAGGCTGTATGAGTGGTGCAGTACAAGCACTGCAGGTAGTGCATGCAGCGCATGCAGTACAGGCAGTACAGGCAGTACGTAAACTGCAGGTGTTACAAGTAGTGCCACTACTGCCTGCGGCAGGCAGTGCATGCAGCACATGCAGTACAAGCAGTACAAGCAGTACAGGCACTAATCTGCACTGCTGGCATTCCAAGACTGCAGGCAGTGCAGGCAGCGCATGTAGCGCATGCGGAACAGACCGTACAGGCATTGCAGTGCACTGCAGGCAGTACAAGTAGTGCAGGCAGCGCAGGCAGCGCATGCAGAACAGATCGCGCAGGCAATGAAGTGCACTGCAGGCATTACAAGTAGTGCAGGCGATACAGGCAGCGCATGCAGCGCAGGCAATACAGGCATCAAGTGCACTGCAGGCATCACAAGTAGTGCCACTACTGCCTGCGGCAGGCAGTGCATGCAGCACATGCAGTACAAGCAGTTCAGGCATTACTGTTACCAATACCAATACCAAAGTATAGGACAGACCTGCCTCAGGCACAAGCCCAGCGAGCCGATCTACCACTCATCAGGGTTGGAATCAGGTAGCCAATTCCGCCTTCATTGCTTGGGCAACCAGAATTGCCCGCACACATCCGGCCGTTCCAGTTGCTTTAAATGCACTGCGAGCATTACAGTAGTGAAGGCAGTGCGGGCAGTGCAGGCAGTGCAGGCAGTGCAGGCAGTGCGGGCAGTGCAGGCAGTGCAGGCAGTGCGGGCAGTGTAGGCAGTGCAGGCAGTGCAGGAGCAGAAGATATAGTGTTCACGTCACCGCACACAGCACACCACACGCATCATCACTAGTAGCACAGCGTGACTCAGCAGACCCACGACAGTGTGAAAGCAGACTTCAATTGGGCAAGTTGGGCTTGCCCAATTGTGCTGTGGTAGCGAGCCAGTAGGATTCCGTCACCCCCTGGTAACCAAAAAAAAAGCAGACTTCACAGTAGCCAGGGCAGCAGCGGTGCTGAGCAGCAGCGCATGATCTGTTGCTTGCAAAGCACACCTGCAGAGCGTATGTGAAGTATTGCGGCACGTCATGCGGAGACATCACAGTACATTGACGCCCTGGCAGCAGCAGCATTGCTGAGCAAGCCGGCTCAGCAAGCATAGAGTAGTGAGTGCTACTAGCATAGCATGCATTGCACACCTGTGCTGTGCTGCTCCTGCTGCAGGGTTGGCCTTGCCACCTAAAGCAAGTGAAGGCAGGTCCAGCCAAGGCACGGTTGCTTGGTCCTTGGTGCCACCTGCCCTGCTGCAGGGACGCCGCCCCTTCTCTGGGGTGATTGCGTTGTCACGCTGTTTGCTGCTGCTGGGGTTCAAAAGGAGCTGACAGTGTCTGGGAACTGCTGCTGTAAAGGCTCGTACAGCTTGCGCAGTTGCACGCGTACATCTGTTCCCACATCAAGGTAGATGCCTTGTGAGCAGTTTGACAAAGCTGACGCTACTTGCCGTGCTGCAGGGATGCTGGGAACTGCTGCTGTAAAGTGTGGAGTAATTGTGTCGTCGCGCTGCTTGCTGCTGCTGTGGCCCAAAAGAGCTGACAGTGTCTGGGAACTGCTGCGGGTCGTACAGCTTGCGCAGCTGCACGCCTACATTTGTACCCACTGATGATCAAGATAGATGCCTTGAGAGCAGTTTGACAAAGCTGAAGCAGCTCACACAGTTGCTTGGTGCCTGGAATACTGTGGCCATCTAGTTCTCTTGCTTAGTGTGTTCCTGCTTCTTCTGCCGCTGCTTCTGCTGGCGTGTGTGATGAATGTACTGCTGTGGTGCTGCATTTACCTGCTCCAGTTTGATTTTGATTGCGACTTGGCCCATGCGCTGCTGCCATGAGTGGCATAGAAGCGCAGCTCCTCCTGAAACAGCCATAAGTGCGGCAGCAATGCTGTATTTGCCCCTGGCTAACTGCTTTCACAACCAATGGTGTCACCAGTCAGCTGAGCTGTTGCTGCTGCTGCCAGGGCTGGCGACAGGCACGAAGCTACAACGTGGCGTCCTGCAGCAACGATAACGAAATTTTAAAGATAGATCGTTATGTAGAGCGATGCTGTAAAGTGTTCCACGGCAAGGACAATTGCACACGGAGTTATCTGCCGAAGCAGGCAAGCCCTTGGAACAGGATGGCAATGCGCCCACCTAGCATACTGTTTCCTGTCCTTGAGATGTTCTGCTTCAGATATGTTCTGGCAAGCAGCGGCTCACAGTACAGGCACCGCGTTGGGGCCTGGTGCAACTCCAAGCATCAAGAGCAAGTGTTCGTGCGAACATGTAATGCGATGTCATTGAAAACAACTGATCGCGGTGTGGTGCGGAGGTTCAGCACGGGCAGATACGCCACTCCTGCTTTTGGCGCCCTAGAGACACGCAACACTCGTTGTGGCTGCTGGTGCTTTCTCGGGTGATAATTATGTACGGAAAGGCGACAGGGCAGCGGCATTCATCAGTTGAACATCCAATTCAGCAGCTGATCACTTTTTTGCAGGCTGTGGCAGGTGCAGACAGTGCACAGAAAGAGCTGCACAGAGTCCTTCAGCAGCGCCGCACTGCCCTGCTCGCCACTGGCCAGAGTGCCAGATCACTTGGCAGCTGCGCAGAAATAGAGACGGATATATAAACTAATATATCTATCACTCTTTTTGAGGCTGCATAATGCTGGTGATCTTCACCACAGCCAAGAAAGCAACCGCTGTACAGCGGTTGCGTCACAGTAAGTGACAGAATGCAGCAGGAGTACTGTAGGCGGCCTTTTGAATGCTGTGCTTGAAGACATCGAAAGCCAGGTACATAACCTATACATTTGTGCATTCAGTTTCTCCCCAAGGGTCTGCTGTAGTTCATAACCATCAACAGCCTCGTCAGCTGCAACGTACCCACCAAAAGGGCACTGCTTACAAGGTAACGGTGACATTGGATCATATGTTTGAACTCATCCTACATTCCTGTCAATTTATTTTCGGCAGTTGACCACTTTACAAGCCTGACATTCACTGGTCATAAGAGCAGGGCGGGAGTCCTGTTATACGCACGTGATTCCTGTTACAAAATCAACGCTCTTTCGTTCTCGTCTTACGTTCTCTGCTTTCTGACTATGGTGGTGCATACACTTTTAACTGTTACCTTGGCCTGACACCTCATTATGTGTTGTGCGCATTGCGCCTTGATAACTTTGCTTGCACCAATGGCATAATCTGCTTGACGAATTTGTTTTATACTTCAGTGCTCAAACAAGACAGATCATTGGCGATCACTGCCACACTGCTCACTCAGGCCCTGTCAGGCTGGTGTATCGACAAACCACCTGCACGCCGTGCCGCGATTTACTGGTGAAAACATTACTGTCGATTTATCATCATGTGGGGCTTAGCCAGACCCATCCTGGCGCTGTCGCTGCTTCTGCAATTGGAAGCAGCAGTAGCAACAGCAACTGCCTCACAACGGCCAGCAGCACTTGGTAGCACAGCTGCAGGCAATCGCGTTCACACTCGCAGGACTAGCAGCATCACCTTGGCAGACAGCCGCAACTCAACACCAGCAGCAGCACCTGCAACAGGGCGCTCAAGACAAGCACCGCAACCACCATTGATTTGTGCAGCCATGTTGTCCTACAACCGGCCACACTACCTAGTCCCTGCAGCACGTTCCTTCATTTCCTACATGACAGCAGTAGAGCCGGACATCCCCTGGACGCTACAAATCCTGGACAACGGCTCAGGGCCTGAAGCTCTTGCCAACATCACAGCAGAGCTGGCGCCTCTGCGCTCACTGCGCAGCAGCCATGCATCAGTGCGGCTTGTTCACTTGCAGAAACCCATTGGCCTGTCCCGCGGCTTCAACGTGTTGTTCTTCGACATGTGTGCGTCCACGCGGGCCCCGTACGTGCTCAGTTTGGAGGACGATTGGAGGGCGCGGGCGGATTCGTGGCCTGCAGGATTCCCTGTCCTGCAAGCATCCATGCAGGCGCTGCAGCGGCATGACAGCCTGCTCGAAGTTTGGCTGCGAGACCACCACCAAAACTTCATTTTCAACAAGCCAGCAACATGGCAGCTGGAGAACTTCACAACGCCTGCTGCTGGGGGGAGGCCCTGCCAAGCAGCTGCAGGAGAGCAGCAGCAGCAGCAGCAGCTGCAGCAGCATCTGCATGTGCTGCACCTGACCTGCATCAACACGCGCAACATCCCGTGGGGAGGCTACACCAACGGGGCCAGTTTGAAGCATGCAGGGCGGCTAAGGCAGCTCGGCCGGATGCCTGGCACAGACGGGGAAGCAGTGTACAGCAAGCGTGCTTGCAGGAAAGGGCTGCATGTGGCCTACATCTGCCAGGATACAAGCTGCTTCGAGCCAGTGAAGCAGTGGCATGATGGCTTGTTTGAGCACCTAGGGAAGTCCAGGGTTGCAGCAAGCCTGGATGCACGGAGCAACAAAGCAGCAGTGGCACGCAAGGTGAGGCAAAAGACGGCTGCTGCCGCTGTAAGGCAAGCCAGCTGTCAGCGGCGTTTGAAGCGCCGGCAGTGGCACGCAACCCTATGCTGCAGCGTGCTGTCGCTACAACGCATTTCTGCACTGGCGGATTTTGGAAGCGCCGCAGCCTGCAGCATGTTCGGGTGCATACCATGCATGCAGGGTCCCTAGCAGCATAGCTGCTTGACTGTGCTTGCATAGCAGCGATGGAAACCTGGCACTCTTTCGTTTGTATGTTGCCTTTGCAGGATGGCAGCACTTACTACTACTGTTTTAGCGCTCGTTACAACCTGCCATGGCTGAAATTGGCTTGCCTTTTGTTGTTCTACTGCCTGCTCCGCATCTTATTTATCCTGCAGGGCCTCTTCAGTGGACCTGATACATTATTCAACCTACAGCACGAGGTGCTGCTTGAAGCAACAGGCGGCACCATTGACAGCAGCAGCAGCAGCAAAGCATGCAGTGGTGCGCGCGCTGCTGCGCTGGCTGCTTCTAGCAGCAGGACCAATGCTGGGCTGCAGCCGAAGCCGCTTCCGCACTGGATAACACAGCAGCATAGCATAATGAGTAGTGCTAAAGCTGTGGTGCTGGTGCTGGTGCTGCTTGCAGGAGCTGCTGGGATGTGGTTAGCAGTTGCGAAAGGGCGGCCGTTGCTGCGTGATGCACGCTGCATGCGCAGCAGCTGCAGTGTTATAAAAAAGTGACTGCTATGCAAGTAGAGTCGCAGCGGGCCCTTTGAAAGCATGGGCAGATGCCTTATGTGGCATGTAAGCTGCGCTCCGTTGAGGGCAGCTGCCGCAGCAGCTTGACTGCAGATCTGCAGCATGAATGTATTCATTGTGCAGTATGGGGTCTTACTAAGACTAGTAGTCATGGATCCTTTACTGTTGTTGTGCTGTTCACGTGCCCAACGGTCTGCAAATATGCACTACATAGTGTTGAGAGAGGTTCACAGTGCCACTGATCTACAGTTACAGCCATGTCAGCGTCGCACAGCACATGTGCGAGCCATATGGCAACAAACCATTCATTTTTCACATAGAAAATTGCATCTGAGGTTGTGCTGAGTGGGTGTAACGGTTACAGCTGAAGGTTACATCTCTTGGAGCAATGCGATAAGACGTTGGGTGAGTAGGCTGCGCCGCTGTGCTAGAAATCAAGCACTTGCTGAGGATATTCTGGCGGGAAAGCATATTACATCGTCAAACTGCGTGACAAAATATAAAACTGTGTGATTCAGCACGCCACTACGTGATGCAACAACATGCAACCACAGCTGGGTACTTAAGTGGCACTCAAGCTTGCTGTTGAGCCTGGTTGTCACTCTCTGAACTGATAGCTGTACAAGCGCTGCTGCGCGTAACGTGCTGTCACTTCTCTTCGTTCTTCATCAAACTGGGATACCGGCCACTACTAGCAATGCCACACTGTGACAGCCACTCCATCAAACTTCTCGACAGCTCCCACCACTGCACAACCTGCACAGCACTGTGTACCTGTGTTCCTAGCTACACTGCTGCACCGAGTGCATAACTTCTGCTCAAGTACAACGCCAACCACCTACAACCCGCCTTCCGCCTCCAAAACTACTGGCGCTGCACCATTCGCCAGGAACAGCACCATGCACAATGCTGCACATCTGCCTGTCTGGCAACACATCCTTTCATTCAAGCTTGTGACCCTCCAGTGAGATGGGTCACCCTTAGTGATGAATACCGAATAGAGTACATCCGTTTGCTCGCCGTCCTGATTTCAGCCAACATGGCCACACAGGCACACATTCAGCGCCCTACTGCAGCACCCTCCCCAGCTTCAGGGGCAGGCTGCGCACTGCCAAACCATCCACAAGGACACAGAAAACCTACAGTACTATTGTCTGTCCTGGTTTCAGCCACCACGACCACACATGCACGACATCAGCAGCCTACTGCCCCCTCCCCGCCCCTCCCACTCCCCACTCAAAGGGCAGATGCGCACTGCCAAACCACCCACAAGGACACAGGAAACCAGCCAGGTGGCACCAGCTGCCATGCAGTGGTATCACACATTTAACCTACTACACCTCCATGCGCAACCAAAGCGGAGAACCCGACCACAATGTCCAGCAATGCAGATGCCCCAATGCGGACACCGCAGCAGTGCACATAGGGCGTAAGGCTCACAGCAGTGCGTCAGTGCAGAGATGTCACGCAACAGCAGCGTACAAAGTGGTTGACAGCGCCGCAGGGCAACACTTGCAGTGCTACACTCAAATATGATGCATGCATGCATGCCAATCGGGAATATAATGCAGCACCCTGGCGCCCACCTTCAAGCGCTATGTGATGAAAACCCTGCCTGTTTACCGATCAGCTGCTTTGCACAGAACTCAACATGACTGCAGTGACTGCAGCCGCAAGTACGCTGCAATGCAGGTGTGCAGATACGCTCCAACGCAGCTGTCAAAGCTGGTTTCAAGTAACAAGTCTAACAGTCGCCTCGGCTTACTTACGTGCGCACCGTCAACGGTTCTCAATGCAACTGTGTGTGCTCAATTGTACTGCATTTGCAGGCCCTGGTCTACCTGTTTCGTAGGTCAAAAGGCAGCAATTTAATGCAACCGCCGCCAGCCCATCACCCACTTGTCCCAGTCAGTCAGGTTTGCATAGGCGGCTGCATAATCCATGGTTGATTTTGCACTTGAAAAGCCTGCTAGCGGCGGCGCAGCTACATACCCTGCCACCTCCAAATGCTCTATCATGTTGGCGTACAAAAGGTCGACAAATGGCGTCCGCAGGCGCAGGTTGGATGTCCTCACCTGCGCCAGCGCCTTGCGCGCAAAGCGCGGCGTTGCTATGTATCCCAATGTGCACAATGCTTGCCGTGCAACCCTCACGTGGTCACCTAGTACTGCGCCGCGCTTCTCAGTGCAGGTGTCCACGTACAGCACATCCCAATCCTGCAGAGCAGATTTGCAGGCAGACGTAAGTACCATTCTTCAGCTTGTCCAAACAAATTCTCAGGCGCAGCACAGCCCAGGCCTTCAGGGAAAATTGCAGGCAAACAAACAATAGCACCGTTGCATGACCACTGCACTGCAATCTTTCAATTCACGCAGCAGGTGAAGGCTGTGCGATGTCTGCGCAGGTCATTTCAGCGCAGGCTTGTGCTGCTGCAACCTGTACTCACTGCATTTGTGCTGCAAGCACTCGCACTGCATGCGCTTGTGCTGCTGCAACCTGTACTCACTGCACTTGCGCTGCAAGCACTCGCACTGCATGCGCTTGTACTGCTGCAACTAGTCCGGGATGCACTTGCACTGTGTGCGCTTGTACTGCATATGCTTGTACTGCTGGAACTTGTGCTGCTGCAACCTGTCCTGACGCTTGTACTGCATGTGCTTGTACTGCCTGTGAGTTTCCACGAGCGTCTAGCTGTGATTCCACAGTTGCAGTGCTTGCAACTGCCCTCTCCATCAACTGCTGCCATTGCCAGTCTCACATCTTGGCAGGCTTTTTTGGCCCATCCCCGCATTACAGTGCAGAGCTGTCACTGCAGTTGTTACTGACATTTGTCACTAACAGATCATTACTGCAGCTGTGACCGACACACCCACCTGAGGCAGCTCTTGCAGAGCTGCAAGCACCCTGATGTACCATGCATCCTTGTTTCTGCCCGCCTCAGGCAGGTTGACATCATCTTCCAAGATGACTGCTGTCCTGTTTTCCTTGAGGATGCGATCTAGATTCTGGTAGTGTGACACATCCACAGCCACCTTTTGACGGTGGAACCTGTATCTCTCAGCATCCTTCCAGTGCCTGAGCCGGTAGCCGCGCACAAACCTGCAGACAGACCCGCAGACAGAGAGTGCGGCAAACGCACGACATGCCATTCAGAGCTCAGCACATGAGGGTTTGAGCGGGTCCTCCTGGTCCAGCTTTGCTTGAAGGTGCGCAGCTTTGCATCAACTGCATATACATTCGTCCTAAATTATGCCATGCCATGCAGAGCTCTGCACATGACATGCCATGCAGAGCACATTCTCAGGTTCAACCTGGTTGGTACTGCTACATCATTCGCATGTGATGTAACCATGCCGGCCTGCTCTGCGCTCTGACCTGCGCTGTGATACCAATCTGCATGTAACACGGTGGGTCCAAGAGGCGAGAAGCGTGGCTTGGGTGCATGCTAGCTGCAATCACAGGCCTGGGTTGTTTTACTGCTCTTACTCACTTCTTGACATCAGAAATCGGGATGGATGTGTTGGCGGCATCAACTGCATCCACAAGCTCGTAGGTCACACCTGCATGACATGCAAGAAGGCGGTGCTCATGTTACTGATCTGTGCGTACTCACTCATCAACAGCAGCTGTTGGGATAGACGTGTTACTTTTTTTAATTACTGGCATCAACTGCGTCCACAAGCTCGAAGGTCACACAAGCATGAGAGGAGGCAGCGAGCAACGCAGGCTCAGGGCGTGCAGTGTTGTCGCGTACAGTCATACTGGATGAACACGCGAGGCATGGCAAAGCACCTGTTGAGCACAGCAGGCAGCTGTTGCTGATGGTAGGTATGCAGCTGCAACCATTGCTGCGTGCGCCTTCCTGCATCATCAGCATTGCGCACTGCCGCCATGACAGCTGCAGGCTGCAGGACACCATGTCTGTGCCTGCGTACCTAAACATGGCATAAAGTTTTGCCTGCGCGTGCCGCACCTGCTGCTTCAAGGACCTTGCTGACTGTTGTGCGGCGCTCCGTTGCGCGGGCGAGAGAGATCACCCGCACTGGCAGCTCCTCCCGAAGCTGCTGCGCTGTCATGTTTTGGTACGTGGCGTCTTTGGGCATGATGCGTTTGGCCGCTTCAAGCTCCTTCCACTTGCTCTCGGGCACTTTAACCCTCAGAACTCCCCTGTAACAGGCATGGCAGGACAGGAGGCAGCAGCAGGTCCTGCTACTTGTAAGCAGCCAACGCAGCAGCTGGAATGTAATTGTCACAGTTACCCGCGCCGCAACATGTGCAGTGTCTGCAGCAGGCACGTGATTCCCAAAGTGCACGGAAAAGGGTGACTTCATTGCCTGGGACCACAACGCAAGTGAGTGAACCCCAAAGAACACGACGCACACTCTTGCGATTGCATTCTGGCGACAGCAGACTGCAAGGCGGGTGGGTGGGGCTTTGGTAGGCAGCATGCAGGGGTCAGACAGCAACTGATGCGTGGAGAAGGG
>RWJK01001676.1:0-37663 GCA_004335835.1 Scenedesmus sp. ARA3
TAAACACATAATGCCGGATATCCGCCATGCCATGAGGGATATTCAGTTTATCCTTGAGATATTTACCAGATAATCGATTATCCTGTGGGATAAACACAGCCTGGCGTCGGTAGGGTTGTTGCTCTGCATGCAAATGTAAACCAAGGTTCCCTTCTCTGTACACCTCTGCAGTGGGAGAAGGGTTAGGCTGCTGCCAGTGTAGCGCTGGGATGATTGGAATGCTGGAGTCGCGTAAGTGCCGTTGGCGGAAGATTCACCAGAGCAAGGTATGTTACATGACTGCGGCATATACATGCATGTGCGGCAGTGATGATCACTTAAGTCTTTCAACTTGAGCAGCCATGAGACAGCTGCAGTAGAACACAATACAGCACCCAAAACATATACCCAACAAATCAACAACTGTGCAAGGGTGCTTGCCAGCCTCAACATGCGGGAGCCCTCAAGGTGCCACTCACCAACAACAATGCTAGTGCTCCTGGCAAATTCAACTCCTCACCGGCATGCAGGAACAGAGGGACAACTTGTACAACTGCACAGAAGGGTGAAGTACTGTGCAGCAATGTCTGCCTGAAACAATGCTTGCAGGACAGGATACTCTCATATAAGCAACTGCAGCTCTGGCCATGGCTGGCGGCAATGGGCTGCACAGGTGGCATGTAAACTGGTAGCACACAAAACACTCAACAACACGTGTATAATACACAACATGTAGGCAACACGGGCAACATGATGATACCAGTGCGCTGCATCCATCACAACATACAGGTGGCCTGCTAGAATGGCATCCCACAGATACAACGGCAGCCAGCCGCCTTACTGTTCAGCTACCCTCACATCCCCTGCTTGCACACCACCTGGCACGCCCTCCCCTGCATGCCGCTGCTGCTGCTGCTGCTGCTGCTGCTGCTGCTGCTGCTGCTTAGCGCTGCGCTGCTGCATGTGCGCTGCACCCCAGCCCTGGGGCTTAGTCAGCACAAAGGCATCCATGAGGCTGCTGTCCATGTCACTGACCACCTCACACTTGAGCTCAGTGGCGCTGGCCTCAATGCGCAGGTAGCCCCACCACAGCTTGATGACCTGGCAGCAGCAGCAAGATTAGCAACAGCAGCAGCAGCAGCGGCGCCAGGGCAATGGCGCGTGGGCGCGTTGATGCAGCGCTTCTGCAAAGAGGCACACTGCTGCGGCTGCAGGCAACATAACCATCAATCAGCAGCATAGGCAGCACTTGGCACCTCCTGTGTATCTTTCACAGCACCGCCATAGCAGCGCACGTTGCACTCTGCTGTGTTGCTGCATTGCACTCTCAGGCTCGGTTCCTCAGCAACATTGCTGACGTCAGTGCATGGAAAACCTTTGCTGCGATACCTTGCCAGTCTGCATTGTGCTGTGGCCTGCTCTGCCGCTCACCTCCCAGATGTCTGGTGGGTTCAGGTCCACATTCAGCGACAGATCAGCGCCTGCATGTCCAATTACCAGATGCACAGGCGCTGGCGCGTCATGAATGACTCTGGGGGGCCCACCCTGGCGCCTCCTGCTGCTGAAGCTCCTGGCATCATGCCAGCTGCTGCTGCTGCTGGAGTGTGTGGGTGCTGGTTCCTGCTGCTGCGTGTCCTGGCAGCGGTTGTCGTTGACTGGGCAGGTGCGCTGGTAGCTGTGGTGGTGGCCATGCAGAGTGAGGTCCACCTGCAGTCAGCCAGGCAGCATCTGAGTATGCATGGAAGCGCAACACAACACGGCGCCTGAACCGCAGCACAAAGTACCAAGTCAAATACCTTTCCAACATTCATTCAGCTGCATCTTTTTGCTCACCCTGTGCTCAACGAAAGCTTCCTCAAAAGCCGCCCGCAGGGCGATGGCAACAGGCTGGTCTCCTTGGTCAGGCATGTTGAAGGTGCTGGCGATGTATATGGGCCTGTGGCCGCCCACAATCACCCACGGGGTTACAGACCTGTCCACTGCTGCAAGGTCTGCCAACAGCCAGGCGTGCTGCTCGCTGCCTGCAAATAGCAAGCACCACACATAGAAGAAGTCACTAAATGAACTCCGAATGCCCGGAAAGAGCTCCTGTGACAGGGATGGTCTTAGCAACAGTACAATGTTCTGCCTTGTGTGAACAGCTGCCGCCACAGGCGCACCATACTGTGTGGCGTGTATTACATGCTGCGCTGCGTACATGCCACAGCCACAACTGCGTGAGCAGTGTCAGCCCATGTCATTGGGAAGTGTTGCGCTGAGCTGAGCACCAACACCAACAAAGTTTCAAGCAGTACACAGCACTATCTTTACAAATGACACACTTCCTTGAGCCGTAGCGCTGCAATGCCACACCAAAGAAGAACGGACGCTCTTTAATGTAGTTTGTCAATTAGAGAGGGCCGTCACTGACATAGCAGGGCGGCACACAAAACGGTAAAAGGCAGAGGTGTTGCTTGTGCCGCACCTGGATGGAAGGGGTGCTCTGTGGAGTACTGTGTGAAGTGGATGGGCCCAAAGTCAAAGCTGTACCACGGCTTATCGCGCCCGGCCTGGGGCATCACCATGCGGCGTTCCAATGGGATGCCACACTCACCACCTACACGACAGCAACAAAATGCACTTGTCTTCATATCACAGTGTTTCATGCAGTTGAATGCATGCCAGAGCTTGTCTGCCAGTATCGGTGCAGCTGGGGCATTGTACGGGAGCCTTTGCAACACGAAAGCGTCTCATGGCGGCACTGCATTGCGAGAAACACACTAGTTTGCGGATGCAGGAATCTTGCAAGGTGAATTGCAGTATGTCACACAACACACCGCGTACCTGAGTCGTATGCCTCAATGAACCTGTCCCCGCTGTTGGGCCAGTCGCGCTCGTGGTTGCCGTGCGTGGTCATGTAAGGCACAGATGACACCAGCGGCTCCATCTGGTGCATGAAGTTGTCCCACTGCGGCAGGAGCAGCAGCAGCAGCAGCAGCAGCAGCAACACAAGCAGCTGTGATTACAGCAATTTACAAGTACAGCAGACACCATCCCGTGCATGACATTGTCTCACGGCAGCAGCAGCAGCAGCAGTAGCACCAAGAGGAGCAGCAGCAGTCGCTGCAGTTCAGTGCAGGACAGCGCCTCAATGCACACATTCTATTGTCTTATGAGTGCTGTCGTTGATTGGAACCTGTGCACACCTGTGTGACGCAGCCGCGCGCGTAGCTGATGTCCCTGTTGTGCAGCAGCAGCTGGAAGCAGCTGACAGCTGGAGTGCGCCAGCCATACACATCCCACAAAAAACCCAAACAGCATAGCTGGCGACCCAGATTACAACCACTGGTCGCTGCAGTTCCGTGCAGGACAACAGCCACGATCGACACATCCATTTGGCATTCCTTCAGTGATAGGGTGCGCTGCCATCAGGTCTAGCCCGTGCACACCTGTGTGACGTAGCCGCGTGCGTAGCTGATGTCCCCATTGTGCACAAGCAGCTGGAGGCAGCTAGAAATCAGACTGCGCGAGCTATACCCGTCCGAAACAATAAACTCGATCAGCATTGCTGGCAACCCAGATTACAACCACAGGTCGCCGCAGTTCAGTGCAGGACAGCAGCCACGGTCCACACAATCCTATGGCATTCCTTTTAGTGATAGGCTGCGCTGCCATCAAGTGTAACCTGTGCACACCTGTGTGACGTAGCCACGTGCATAGCTGATGTCCCCGTTGTGCACCAGCAGCTGAAAGTCATGCTGCTGGATGTCCTGCAGCATCCTGCGGCAGCAGCCGCAGCTAGTTAGCAGCCGAGGCGCAGCATCTTGACGCAGCCGAAGCAGACACTCTGATGATAGCATGCACGCACTAGCAAACCACTGATGTTGACTTGCAGTACCTGTACTCGACTAGCATCTGCTGCAAAGTTTTGTCCGGATGGTGTGGTGTTGAGGCTGACCAGCATCTCGGTCTGCTCCATGGAGCCGTCCCCCTCCCCTTGCCCATGTCTGCCGTAATTCGTGTGCATTACACAAGGCAACCGCAGCTGGCTTTTGTGCATGTGCTGCTGCTGCTGCTGCTGCCCTGGCTGACAGCCCACAATACACTGCCAGGTGCTGCCACCATCCACTGCGTATCACTCTCATACGCCGGCAGGCCCAATGTGTCAAGCTGGCATCAAGCAGCCTTACCGTGTCGTTGTGTTGAGGCTGACCAGCATCTCACTCTGCTCCATGGAGCCATCAACCTCGCCCTGCCCCAGGTCACTGCCCAGAACCTTCAAAAACCACTGAAGCTCGCTACTGTGCAGGTTGTGCTGCTGCTGTTGCTGCTGCCCTGACTGACTGACTGCCACACACCACAAGATGCTGTCATCACCCGCTTTTGCATGGCCTTACCAAACTATGTTATAGCCTCAGGTCTGATCAAGCTGGAGTCTTATGATTAAAGCCTCACCTTGCTGTGGTGTTGAGGCTGACCAGCATCTCGCTCTGCTCCATGGAGCCATCAACCTCCCCCTGCCCCAGGTCAGCCACTGCCAGCACCTTCACACGTGTTTGTGGGCCCACTGGAGGGGCAGCAACAAAAGAGGCCTCAGGCGAGAACCCCCACTCCTGCAAGCAGCAGGCAAGCCACAACAGGTCAGACACGACGGCTGTTACTGATGACAGAGAGGTCAGCAACTGCCAGCACCTTCACACGTGTTTGTGGGCCCGCTGGAGGAGCAGCAACAAAAGAGGCCTCAGGCGAAAAGCCCCACTCCTGCAAGCAGCACGTCAGACATGACCGCTGTTTAGTGCTATGCTGGGAAACAGGCGCATACTTTAGCCGCACACACCTTTGCTGGATCATTAGTTACCCCTGCACAGCACATACTGTACCAACTCACGACCAACTGTACATGTAACAAGCACTGTACAGTACGGTACAGCAAGCTGGTCCCAGACCGAGCTCATCGCCCAAAACGTCATAGTAGCGTTGACCAGGCATCAAGCCCTCCACAAGAGGCAGCAGGAAACAAGCCACTTGGCCTGCCTAGTGTGCTAACCCTCTCACCTCATCTCCCACAACTTGAGTACTACTTGTGTGCTACGTTGAATGTAGTAGTCGCGCTGACCAGGGGTCAACCCCTCCACCAGAGCATCATGAAACAGGCCTTTGAGCTGCCATGAAAGCAGTCTGTTGTGCTTTCCCCCTCACCTCATCCCCCACAACGTAGTAGTAGCGTTGACCAGGGGTCAAACCCTCCACAAGAGCAGCATGGAACAGGCCAGGGTCAACAAACCCAGCATCATTAGCTGGAGGCCCGCAGAGCTCCTGCCTGCTGTATGTGCTGCTGACAGCTGCAGCGCTGTGGTTGTAGGCTCCTGGAGATGTGCCCCACTTGACTGTGGGGTTGCTGCTGTTCTTGGTGACCCACTGCACCATCATTTGCCTGTGAAAGGTTGCAGGCACATAATACTTGGTTGTGGGTTTCAGCCAAGGAGTTGCTACAACGATGGCAGATGGCTGCTGCTATGTTGATGGCTGTCATTATTGTCGCGCTCGTCGGTGCAAGGATACAGGCTACACGTCAGCAGAAGTGCACTCTTGTGCAGCAAGCAGCGCGGCAGCGCAGTATGCAGCTGCAGGGTGCCTACTACTACCCCTTCTGGCCCCTCACATGTTATTGCCAGTGAGTCCCGAGTGCAAGGATACAGGTCACACATCAGCAGCAAGCAGCGCGGCTGCGCAGCATAGCAGCTGTAATCTGCGTACTTGTGTGTTTTAGGTGCTGACAACCCTCACGTGTTATCTCCTGTGAGTGCCAAATGGCGCTGCAGGGGCTCGTTGGGGTTCTGCACTCGGATGATTGGGGACAGCGCAGCCAGCTGCGGCGCCATCATGCCGCCCCTGAAGAAGGCAAATTGCATGTCGGACCGGTAGTTGATGAGGCGGAACCTGCACCAAAGTTGGCAAGCAGGCAGGCATGTGAGTGTGGCGCAGGCCAGGCAGCAGCACGCTGCTGACGCGGCAGAGAGCATGCCGCACTGCAGGTGTCTGCAACAGCGCAGCAGCTGAGCGGCTGAACGGTGCGCATAGCCACGACACCTGATGCACAGCTGCAGCTGCCCAGGCTGCTGTTGTGCGCTGCGTCAGGCCGTACCAAGTGCCTGCACCTGTTTTTGCTGTTGCGGTTCAGGGCAGCAGTAGGTGCATGCCTGAGGTGCAATGCAGCTGGCAGCCAGGAGCTGCTGCGAAGAGACCATCTCCGATTGCATCAACCCACAGCTGCACAGCAACCTGCTGCCGCATGTGCCCGACCACTGTGCAACTGCAAGGACGATTCAGCTGCTTAACTCTGCACAAATAACCATCTGCAGGCTTACTTGAGGCGGCCCTCGCCTCTCTTTACGTGGTTCTTGTCCATCGCTGCAATCTGGTACTTTGCAGGAGCAGTCTTGGTTATGTCTGCTCCTGCAGGCACTATCAATCCTAGCCAGTCTGCATATGATGGCTGCTGTACACCGCTCCAGCTCAGCTCAAACCACTGATGAGAGTGGCCTGCCTCCAGCACTGTGCTGTTCAAGCGCAACACGATGCTGCTTTCCGGCGCATGCGACGCCGCGTGCAGCTTTATGCGTTCCAACGGGTTGTGTGTCTCCTGCTGCGATGCGCTGACCCGCATGCAGCTGATGCCCAAGGCACAGACAAGCACCAGCAGCGTCTGCATCCAAGCCATCTTAGGTTGCATGGCTGACCGAGCAGCACCAGAGGTTCGATCTGCTTCCAGTCAATGCAATTGACATTGGCGGAGCGAGTATATGCAACCGAATCTTTGAATTGCGGGGCAAGGGTGGTTTGGGGGAGGGCCCAAGACCGCCCAGAACGCAATTCACGTATGCTCAAACGCTGAAATGCTGCACACAGGTCATGTTGACAAACCAACCGCGTTCGGCACCGGTACTGTCACTACACTAGGGTTCTTTATTTGAAGTCAAGTGCCACTGGCACTCAGCGCCATGTCCCCAGGCACTGCAGCACTGTTTGCTGAGCAAGCACACTGCGGGTGCTGTTGTTGCAGTACACTCAAGGTTTTCAGTGCCGTTTAGCAGCCGTGGGCCAGGGCTCGTGAGGTTGATTGTCAGCTGACGCTGCAGGTGCAGCAGCAGGCCGCCTGCATGCGCGTGCCCATAAAGGCCATGTACAGCTGCCACCGTACACACGCTAGCTGTGATGGTGGCTGAGCTTGAAGCTTAGCCTGTGAAAGCTGACTAAATAGACGAGCAACAGCTGCTGCCTGCTGAATGCATCAACTAAGTCACTTGGAAGTTCTGCCATCATCTTTCGCCCCAACCGCCAAAAGCTTCAATCAACTTCGAACAGTTCAGGTTACTTTTCAGCATGACGGTAGTACCATGTCCTTGCTGTGCAAGGAGCAGTGCTTTGTCGAGTCCAACAGTGAGTCCAACATAGTCAGTGTCCAGTTGCAGGTTTCGAGGCAGTCGCGCTGTCATATGCTGCCCTTCAGTTCAGAGCATGCCAACTTACCGACATTCGGTTTGCTGTGAAAGGATTAGAGTTGAGCAACGGCATCTTTCAGACCCTCGTGGGCCGGCATTGTGACACCTTGGACACACGCCACTTGCGCGTCGTCGCCCCAGCACAGGTATCTGCTTAGTACCCGTCGATAGCAGCTCTTTTGATTAAAATCATTTAGTACTTGCTGGCAACAAATCTTGAGTTTGCAGTAAGCAAACATAATAAGCAGGTGTGCTGTAGGCGCGCTCGGTCAGCATGCGGCCTGCCGAGCGTGCGAGGCATGCAGAAAACGCAGCAAGCAAGCTGAGAAGCGTGGTGAACAGCCCCCAAGTAAGGCAGCTGCTCCAGCGACCCCTGCCTGATCAACCAACAGCAGCACAGCAGGCAGTGCTGGCCAGCTGCAGCAGCAGCCTGCAGCAGCTTTGCTCAGCCCTGCCTGAAGTGTCCAACAGCGAATCAGGCTGGGTAGCAGCACCCCAGCTGCTACAACGCGTGCTGCGTCGCCAGCCAGTCTACAGCGCACGTGTACTGCTGGTATCCCTGCAGCAGCAGCAGCAGCAGCTGCAGCAGCTGGCTGCAGCGCTGCAGAGTGTTCCTGGCAGCAGCAGCAGCAGCGTGCAGGCTGGCTCCATGGCAGGACTCTGGCATGCTGGTCTACAAGTAATTTATAGGGTTGCTCAGGTGCTGTGCCACAGCTGCGGCAGCTTTCCAGACACGAGCGGAAGCAGCCATGATGCGACTAGTCGCAGTACTGCTTCTCAGCTCAAAGTCGACATGACGCAGCAGTTGCTTCAGTCAGGTGGGTGCTGCTGAGGATCATGGTTCCGGCACTCTTCCCTGGTTGGCTCATGCGTACAAGAACATGACTTTGAAACTGCATGAGGGGTGATCCCCATTGATAGTGCTTAGCACACCGAGCGTTACACGGCGCACTCCATTATTGGAGGGAAGAATGAGCAAGGAACAAACTGCATACAGAATGCCACACAAGCTTGTGTCAAGTCTCTTCTGGCAGCGTAGCATAACGTCAGCCAACACTGCTTTATTCGGCTTCTTTCCTTCAAGCCCATAAGAAGCAACTCCTGAGGGCAAATTCTGACTGCTGCTTGCTGCGTAGGTGTGCTTATATGCTGGCCATCGCTTATGCAGCTGCTGCTGCAGCAGCGGCAGCAGCAACTGTCAACTGGGTGTGAAGGCGACTGTCCAGCGCTGCTTCAGACATTTGAGTTCATGTATCTGCTGCCCAGCATGTGGATTGCGGCGATGCCTCATGTGCCATCACAGGTCGCCACTTTGGTGCAAGCAGCACAGCTGCTGCTGCCGCAGCTGCAATGCTATGGCAGGCTCTTGACAACAGGTGCAGTAGCAGCCGCAATGACAGCAGATGCCAGCGGCCGCGATTCAAATGTGTGGGGGACTTACAACAAATTGCAGTTGGTATGTGGAGTCCTTGTCTTTCAGCTGTGTGCTCTGGCTGACACAGCAGCAGCAGCAACTCCGGTTGCCAGCTTGCTGCTTGAGCCTGCAGTGACACAGCTGCTGCTGCAGCTGCTGCCAGTATACAACATGCTGCTGCACAACGAGCACAGTAAGCAGCAGCAGCAGCAGCAGCAAGTGAGGGTGTCTAACAATAAGCAGCTGCGTGCAGACCTGCTGCCCATCCCTGCCTTCCACCAGCATCCTGACATGCTGCTGCTGCTGCCAGGCGGCCAGGCCTATTTAGATACAGCAGCTCTTGTGGTGACTACTACATGTGGCGACAGTGTTTCCACAATGAGGCATGTCAGCATTACACATGCTGACATGCTTGGACAGGCACTAGATTTAATCTCGCGTCACCGTTATGTGCAGCAGCAGGGCAGCCGGAGCAGAAGTATTGACGCCCCTGTGCTGTCAGCAGCTGCTGTGCGGGTAGTTCTGCAGCTGCAGCTGCTGGCTGCAGGCGCAGTGCAGCAGCAGCAGCAACAGCAGCAGCAGCACCAGCACCAGCACCAGCACCAGCAGCAGCAGCAGCAGCAGCAGCAACAGCAGCAGCAGCAGCAGCAGCAGCAGCAGCAGCAGCCATCACAGCCTGGCGAAACAGCAGGTCACCCATGGACAGTGCTGGAATCTAGCACGGCAATACTGCACGCGCAACTGAAAGCATTCCTGCAGATCAGCCACAGTGGCCTGCCGTCTGAGCTGCTGCAGCAGGCTGGGCTGCAGCTGCTGCCGGCGCTGGCGGCGCCGCTGCAGCAGCTGCAGCTGACTGCGGATGATGAAGACTGGAAGACCTTTGCAGTGGATGTGGCTGCAGGCACAGAGCACGGCGCCTTCGGCCAGCAACTGTTGGCGCTGAAAGCTGCTGCTCCTGGCTTGCCACTGTCAGAACTTGGGCTAGCAACAACATCCGGTGAGGAGTTGCAGCTGCTGAAGACCCTCTGGCTTTTCTGTGTCGTGCATTTTTGTCACATGTGTTGTACCCATTTCGCTGGTTAGCTAGCTAGCTGCGTGCTTTTGCTGCCACATTTGAGGCATAGTGCACTTTGTATTGCTGCCTAGCTAACTGTTTGGGCGGGCCGTCTGCAATGTCTGTTCTGTTCGTTGCAAGTGAGCCATGTGAATGCCCTTTTACTTCATTACAGCAGTGTGTTGGGATCATATCAGACACATGGAGAGTCTCACAGCATCTGCTTCTCTGATATTTCATGCTCCGCAGGGGTGGAGGCATCACCAATGTTCAGCCTGGCAGCAGCACACCCGCAGGCCTTCACAGCCCTCATTGACTGCTACCTGCGCTCACCAGTGCTGCAGGCAGAAGACATACTTGCAGCTACTGAGGTGCTTGCGCACGCAGCAGTTGCAGTGCTAGGCTCCGCTGCTATGCCGCTTGGGGCACTACACGACACAGCAGCAGTGGCAGGCTTGGCTTCTGCTGTCACGAGCTTTGTGAAACGCATAGTACAGCTAATCAAGGCAGCAATCACGCTGCAAGGCCGGGCAGCAGCTGCAGCAGCACAACATGTTGGGCCTGCAGCAACAGCAGCAAACTTTCCGGCTGCAATCTTGTTCATAGCTCCTGTACTGGATGGCATCTTAGCTGATAGTCTTGCGATTGCTTCACAGCATGTCAGCGACATTGTCACCACTGGCAGCAGCAGCAGCAGCAGCAGCAGCAGCAGCCTGGTTGCTGCCAGCACTGCCCTGCTTTCTGTCGGTGCTGCACGAAGCCTTGTGCAGCTGGCAGATGCAATGCAGGCAGCAGGGCCGCAGCTGCTATTCAAATGCATCAAGGCACGGCCACAGTACAAGGGCAAGGGGAAATCACGGCAGGGCGACGTGTTTATCACTGCCATCGCATATGAACTTTTCGGCAGCAGTGCAATGCACAATGCAGCCGGCCAGTGGCACCTGTGGCAGGCACAGATGCTGCATGCCATGCTGCAGGTGGTGCGCGCTTTCACAAGGACTAGCGCTGCGCCACCAGCAACAGAAGCAGCACCAGCAGAGGTTACAGCCACCACAGCACCTGCAGCAGCAGCAGTAGGACCCTCAGCTGCTGGTGCTGCCAGCAGCAGCAGCAGCAGCAGCAGCAGCAGCAGCAGCAGGCCTGGCCTCCCAGGCTGCACCCAGCAGGTCAGCTGGAGCTACCTGCTGCGCCTGCAGCAGTGCAGCCCGCGCTGGGCAGCAGCAGTGGCAGCGTTTGATGCCAAGTGGCCTGGCTGGCTTGATGAGTTCACTCCAACGTTCCCTGCTACAGGCGAAGCCAGAAGCAAAGAGGCCATGCAGCACACTGAGCAGCAGTACACAGATGCCCTGGAGCTGTGCAGGGCACTGGCAGCTGCTGGGCCGCTGCCGCTGGTGTGCAACAACCCCGGGTGTCAGAACCTGCAGCGAGTGAGAGAGGCTGCGGCTGCCAGCAAGCGCTGTGCTCGCTGCAAGTGTTGCTACTGCAATGCTGGTTGCCAGACGGCTGACTGGAAGCGGCACAAGCATGCATGCAAGGCCATGGATGCTGCTGGGGCAACATGCGTGTAAGGTTTGTCATGCCTGCAGTTGTAAGGTTTGTTGTAAGGTTTGTCACGCCTGCAGTTGCTGGGGCGGTGCGACACTACAGCGGTTCACACTGTGCCTGTGACTCTGCTGGTTCTGGAGAGGCGGCTGATGGTAGCTGCTATGCAGCTAAGCAGATTCTGATGGGAGAGCCGCTTCGGGGACGTATTGTTTGGCGTGGCAGGTCTGAAAGATTGTGCCCATGTTCGTGCTTCTGTGTTGCACTGTGGGCAGCAGTGCAGCATCTGGCCCGGCCAGTTGCCTGGCCTGGCCCTAGGGCCTAGGGCCGTGGCTATGCCATATGGTGAGCTTGTGAAGGCGACGCAGCCGATGCCACAAGAGGTGGGCTGTGTGCTTGCTGCATGTTGAGCCTGGACCTGAGAATCTGCATGACAATTTTCTTTGCTGGGGTGCCATTGCAACGGCAGCAATTGCTGGTTGCTGGCCCGCTGTTAGCAGCAGCCGGCAGAGCTGCTGGTGGTGTGAAGGTAGCTGATGTGCCATCCTTTCGTAGTTTTGATGATGAGATGCAGCCTGTGCAGCTATTCACAGCAGGTGTGTCGGACACACAGTGGACGAGTTTCCTGTCATTTGGTGGTATAAAAAAGGGCAGCAGCATAGCATGTTATGGTGGCTCCTGGTGGGCGGGCCGCAGCTGTGTGCAGCATACCTGGGGCCCTGGCAGCTTGAAGGTTTGTTGGACTGCAGCAAGCATTGTGCGTATGGAACTGCTTTTGCTCGTGCGTGCTTGTGAAACTAGGACATAACCATACACAATGGTCGTGTAAATTTGCGTCAGAGAAGTTGAAGCTGTCCACCAGGACGCTGCCAATGCGCTGCCAGTGGCAGTGACCCTCCTGTTCTCACTGGTGTCGACACTGGTGACGTCATCTAGCTGGATGGTGTCATCAACCACTTGCTAGGGTTTTCAGGTGCAGGGGTGCGAAGGAGGTGCAGCAGTGTATCGTTGTGTTCAGTATCCAACACGAGACTGTGGTGTACTTCCTGCTTGATATACCGAAACATTTGATGTGGGCTGCTGGTGCAACATCCACTGCAGAAGTCTCGAGCAAGTCACTGTCGCACCATCTGGACTGATCTTCCGTATATACATTATTTACCTCAGTTGAATCATGTTTGCTCGACAGCAGCATCTGGCTGCTCGCAGAGGCTCCGCACGACACCCATGTGCGCTGCTGTCGTGTACAACAGCTCAACCATGCATAGCAGCAGCAGATCTCGCTAGGAATAGGACAAGACGGTGTTATGTCAAGTGCCGAGGGGCCATGACGGAGCAGCAGAGCACTGCTGCTTCTGCTGCGCCATGGGCAGTTCCGTTGCTTGCGGTGAGAGCAAACAGCCAGCACTGCAGGATCGTCATTGCAAAGCTCTGGCCGTTGTACTCATTCGTTTATTATGCTGCAGGGAGCCTTGCTTACAGCAGCACAGGCAGCCCCAGCATGGGCTAGCAGTGAGCTGCTATCAACTGCCAGCAGGTATGTGTGCCCCAGCAGCTGCCTGGCAACCTGCTGAGCAGCAAACACACAAGTATCTTTTTCATTTTGCTTGATGCTTCCGGCAGGAGCTGTTGCTGATGCGCTAATGGCAATGTGGCCCATGCACCCCATGACCCTACAACACCCCCCACTGCGCCTGCTCCATTTGCTGCTCCCATGTTGCAGCCAAGCGCCTGCAGCACTGCAGCAGGAGCACAGCATGCAGCAGCACATGCAGCAGCTGCCAAACGCTCCACAGCTGACGTCAGAGCCCCAGCAGCAGCTTTTCTGCAAGCAGCAGCAGGTGCAGGAGCTGTTTCAAGTGGGCGAGGGCCGCACGCACTGGCTCCTGCAAGTGCTGGGCATCGGCGTGGTCAACATCCTGGGGCTGTGGGCAGTGCTCAAGGTCCTGCAGATCAGCAAGGACAGTGAGTGGCATTTGCTCATAGGCGGTGACTTCCTCTGCTGAGCAGCATCAGCAGCAACATGCATGTCAAAGTCAAAGTGCTGCAGATCAGCAAGGACAGTGAGTCGCATTTTCTTATAGGTCATGGCTGTTCAGGCTAGCAGTGCAGCACAGCAGCATGCCTTGCAGAGCTCGCAGCAGCTGTGTTTAGGTATACAAGCGCAGCTGTCCGTGGTGGGCTCTGGTGTGGATGGATGCGGGATGCTAGCAGTACCTGCACTGGCTCCTGCAAGTGCTGGGCATTGGCGTGGTCGGCATCCTGGGGCTTTGGGCTGTTTTGAAGGTTCTGCAGATCAGCAAAGACAGTGAGTCGCATGTTTTCAGCTGGGATGCTTTGCAGCATGCCCTGCAATATGCACAGCAGTTGTAGTAGATGTCCAGTTGCAGCTGTCTTGCAACGGTGGGCTTTGGTGCAAGTGCTGGGCATAGGCGTGGTCAACATCCTGGGGCTGTGGGCGGTGCTGGAAGTGCTGCAGATCAGCAAGGACAGTGAGTGGCAAGTAGCAGTAGTACTACTAGTAGCGAGCTTGCAAATTGATGTATCACTCCCAGGAGCGCTGCTATGACTGTGGTGGTCTTTCATAGGCCGTGGCTTCAAGGCAGCAGTTCTGCGCAGCATGCGCTGCTGAGTGCTCAGCAGTCGCAAGATGTATCCAGGCGCAGCTGTCCACCATGGGCAGTGTGGAGTGTGACAATGATACTGCAGTACTAGCAAGTGATATATCAGTTGCGCAGCAAAGGTTGTTGACTGCTTCACTCTGCTTCCCTGCCACAGCTGCCAGGCTTTTACCCTGTTTTTGTTGTCACCCTAACGCTGGCCGCACTCGCTGTGCTTGCTGATGTGCCATGCTGCCTGTGCCTCATCTGTTTGTGCATCTGCCTCCGCTTCTGTGCTGCAGCGAGCACGCCTGTGACGGTGCTGCGGGTGCATGCGGGGCTGCGCGTGGAGGGGCGCCAGCTGCAGGAGCGGCTGCACTTCCTGCAGGGCATGCTGCCAGTGGAGCACGGCATGTTCTTCAGCCTGGAAGGTGGGCTGAAGTTTTGCTTTTATGGGCACATGCTGGTCCCAAATTTTGGCTGCACTTTTTGCAGGACATGCTGCCTGTGGAGCACGGCATGTTCTTCCTGCTGGAGGGTGAGCTGAGATTGTCTTGAACGGTTTTGCTGCAATTACATTGCACAAGGGTGCGCTTGGTATGAAATAGAACTGGGGTGCATGCCAGCAGCATAACAGCGGCAGTGTTATGGGCGCTGCTGCCAGCTTCGGTTGGGGCGCGCTGCATTTCCTGCTGTGGAACACCCTCAGAGCTTGGCTGACTCTTGCCTCGCGGAATGCTGCTGTAATGATTGTGCAGAAGCCATCCAGCTGCTGTGCAACCCGCCACGCGGCACCCAGTTGGCATATGCTGACCTGGCAGTTAAACCCCTGAGCTCCAAGTTGGACGGGTGAGCCATAGCTGCAGCATGTTGCTGAATGGACCTGCAGATGAGGGAGTCGGAGCAAAAAACTCACGGCGTTTGCAGTCTGCATGCTGTACGTGCAGCATGTGCCGTGTTATGCTCCTTAGATGCCAGCGTTCTAATGCTTTATAAATCAGCTACGGCTTGCTGGTGGTTGGGAAAGTGATTGTACCCAGCAAACGTATGCTGACCTGGCGCTCACACCGTTGAGCTCCAAGCTGGATGGGTGAGCATGACCAGAGCGATGACAGACATGGCAGACGTGCTGCTGGGTTCTTCTGCAGAAAAGGGTTCTGGCACGCTTGCAATGCAGCTCATGCCGTAAGGGTTGTATATTCAAGGGTTTTTCCAGCAGCCAGCGTTCTTGCCATATGGCGCGTGACATGCCAGCTGCCGTTGCTGCTGCGGTGGCTGCTAAATGTTTTGACTGCTGCTGCTGCTGCTGCTGCTGCTGCTGCAGCTATGACCTGTTCAAGAAGTACGCTGCTGCCGAGCAGGAGACAGCCATCGCAGAGGAGGCCAGCCACGTGCAGCACGGCAGCAGGCCAGCAGCTCCGCAGCACAGGAACACTCTGCAGCGCCTGATGGGAGGTGCGCCTAGGCTCATGTCTTTCGTAGGAATGGTGATGTGTATAGGATCAGTCAGTCTGCTGTCATTTTTCGCCTGCAGCACAAGTAACACGCTGCAGCGCCCGATGGGAGGTGCGGCCTGGCTGTTGCTGCACAGCGGATGTTTGTGTTTGGTGTCACTTGATTTGCGCTGCAGCAGCAGGAAGGCTGGCTGCGCGTGCATGCTATCTGTTTATGCTGCTGCGTGCTGGTAGCATCTCCAGTTTCTGTCTATATGTCGTCTCGGGTAGTTATATGTAATCCTTATGCTGCTGCTGCTGCTGCTGCTGCTGTTGCCACTGCAGCCGCTGAGACGCAGGACGTTGAGGAGAGCACCAGCTGCGTGGTGGTGACGCTGGTGATGCTGGCTGAGGGCACAGTCAGCATGCCAAGTGATGTCATCAGGGACGTGCAGACCTTCAAGAACGCCATGAAGCAGGTGCGTGGACTGATTGCGGATGCCACGGCTGCCGGATGATGATGTGTATGGTTGTGATTGTTTTGGCAGCATGAGCATGCCTTTTACACGCACATGCCTTCTTGCCTGTGCCAGTCTCCAGCTGTGCGTGGGCCTGCGCAGCAGGCAGCTGCTGGCAGTGGAGCTGCTGCTAGCTTACTACGTGGCCATTGCAAGCACCAAATCCTGCGCTGCTGTGTCTTTCTACCTGTGCCATGTCTGCAGCTGTGTGGTGGGCTGCGCTCTGGTCAGCTGCTGGCAGTGGAGCTGCTGATGACGCCTGACGACCCAGCTGACTTCCTCTCTGAGGCGCAGCTGCAGGAGGTGAGGCAGCATTACTGAAAGTAGTCGCCATTGAGTGTTGATATGGGGCTTGCTTGCGCAAGTATGGTGGCTGAAGGCCCTGCAATTTCTTGTCTGAGCGCAACTGCAGGCGGTGAGGCAGGATTTTGTGCAGCAGCAGCAGCAGCACGCTGAAGTTGTCAATGTTGGCATGCTTGGAGCGGGATCTGGTTTGATCTGCTCTTTGTGGTGTGGTCTGCTGCTGCTGCTGCTGCTGCCACTTGCAGGACTACCCCTTCTTCACCGATCTGCAGACAGGCAAGCGGCTGGACGCACTGCGGCAGCAGGCACCACAGCAGGGCGGTGCGGGCAGCAGCGCAGCTGCACCTGCGGGCGCTTGAATTGCAACTAGCCATGCGGCAGCAGGCCCCGCAGCAGCAGCAGGGCGGCAGTAGCAACAGCGCAGCTGCACCTGCGGGCGCATAACACGATCAGCCATGCGGCAGCAGGCCCGGCAGCAGCAGCAGGGCGGCACTAGCAACAGCACAGCTGCACCTGCGGGCGCATAACACGATCAGCCATGCGGCAGCAGGCCCGGCAGCAGGCATTGCAGCAGCCGGGCGGCACTAGCAGCAGCGCAGCTGCACCTGCGGGTGCATAACACGACCAGCCATGCGGCAGCAGGCCCGGCAGCAGGCATGGCAGCAGCAGGGCGGCGTCAGCAGCAGCGCAGCTGCACCTGCGGGCGCATCAAACACAAGCTGGCGTGCATTCAACAACTCACAGCAATCCTGCAGCGCTTGGCAAGCAGCGGTTGCTTGTTACTGAGAAGTTGTCAACGCCGCTGCACGCGTTGATGCGGTATGATGGATTTGTGTTTCGTTGCTACACTGATGCGCCACGAGCCGTATCTGCCACTATGCCTAGCTGTTAAGCCTAGCTACTACGTCTAGTGTTGGTGGTTTGGTGAGGGATTTGGGTTTTGAAGTAGTGTTGTCACAACACTCAACACTGTTGTGCCTGCCAACCAGGGCGCTCAGCTGATGCGTGTACTCAATCATCAATGCATGCGAGCTACTACACATGGTGTTGCCATTGTGGCAGGGTTTGTTCAAGAGTATTGTTGCTGCCCATCAGGCAGCTGGGCTGCGGCAGCAACTGCTGCTGTTTTTGTGCGCAAATCTTAGCTTGGCACGCAAGGAACACCCTTGCTGGGACATGGCTTGGAGCAACTGTACTAAGCGCCACCGCATAATCTTTGTATGGTAGTAACAGGGGCGGCAGCAGTGGGAGCTTGGCTGGCAGTATGCTGTTATAACATGGCGTAATGCTGCTCTGGTATTTGATGTGTGTGCCTCTGGCAGGTGTTGGCAAGCCATTGTTTGCAAGCCACCTGCAGATAATACTAGGCTGTTGTTCAAACGTCCGTAGTAGTTTGTGGCATTTGCGTCAGCTGTGCTTGTGTGTCCAGGGCTTGTTGCTGGCGCCCTGCCCCCTTCTAAAATGGACAGTGAGCCACTGTCAGCATTTTACTCCGTCAAGATCACTGCAATGATGCTGCCAGTCCTGCACCCTTTGTAAGAGAGAAGGAGCAGGGATGATTGCTCCTGTGTGTCATCTAGCAGTACCAGACTTGTATGTTGTTGATGCGCAGAGTTATCTGCCTTGAGCGCTGGCAGCAGTGCGTGTGTGAGCAGAGCGTAGTAACCTGGTGTGCGGTGTGTGTTGGCTTGGTCAAAGGCGTGCGAGGCATCATTTTGCAAGCTTCTTCAGCAGAGCGCCTGGGGGTGTTGGCGTATGTGCTGCAACATTCGGGCGGCTCACAAAGTTCTGTCCCCCTCTCGCCTGAATTGTGCACCGCACCACCCTTGAACCCATGTCCTTCATCGGTTGTTCACAGCACGTGTGGTTTGCACAAGTGCAGCAGCACTTCTTCAGTCCTTTTCATGCCTGCTTTTGTGCTGCTGCCACTGGTATAGCAGTACATGGGGTGGCTTGTCAAGTCACGTGCACGGATACACCTGTGTCCAATGGCCAAGCCCTAAACACTGCATGCCGCGTGCAATGGCTCTGTAAGCTTGATAACCCCTTGCCTTCCAGGGAAAGCTTCTACTGTCAGTCTGAACTGTTACTTTCAAGCTACTAGATGACTTGTACGAGGCTAGCACAGCCACACGCATCTTGCTGCTCCCAGCAGAACAGCAGCAGCAAGACCATCACAATCTGAACACGTGCGTCTCGTGACCTCCGTCGTACCTATTATTAGTTGAATGCGTGCTTCTTTTGCGTTGAGCAACAGGCTCAGCGGAAACAGCTCAGCGATCCACGCTAGACGCGCCAGCTCACGTTCAGCCGATCAAACAGTGAGAGCCATGGCAAACGCAGCCGGAGACCTTTATCCGCATGGCCTGAAAAGCTTAAGCCCAGGTGCGACGTGCAGTACATACGCTGCGTGGCATGGATGCATGGATACAACATCAGCAGCAGCAGTGGCAGCAGCAGCAGCAGGAGCAGGAGCATCAGAGGCAGTGCATTTGCAGCACCACAACAGTAACTAGAATATGAAGTATGGTACAGTGAAGCATGCACGTGGCGTTTATATTGGAGTGGTTGCATAGCTGTTGCATAGTATGAGCTCCATGATGCAGGCACATCATGTGTGCTGCACCTGCCGCACCGGCGCTGCTGCTGCTGCATGCCAGCCCCCTGACACCCTTGAGCTAGTAATAGCCATGCAAAGCCCATGGCACTGCCACTCATGCCCCTTGTGGTGCTGAACACATTCGCTGCGCTCCTGTCACTGCTGTCCCATCCTGCAAACTCCCGGTCACAGCCACAACAGTAGAGAAGACGCTGCAGCGGCTAGGCAGCAAGTTTGAGGTTGTGCCTCTGCCTGGGGACTCTGCCTTTGTGCGGCCAGCCTCCATCCTGTATGAACTTGATGGTGAGCTGCATGTAACGAAGGCCAGCTGTATGAACTTGATTAAAATTATGCAAGTGTGGATGCTGCTCCATGACGCTTAGTCTGTAACACTGCTGCTGCCGCTGCTGCTATTGCTGGTGGTTGTACTGCTGCTGCTGTTGCCGTCCTGCAGGCAAGCAGCGGCGTTGGGACATCATCCAGGCGCACTCCAGCGTGGCATGCGTGCTGTACCACAGCGACATGGATGCGTTTTTAGTGGTGAGCAGCAGCTGTGCTGCAGCTGCTGGCTGTGTGTTTGCTGCCTGTGCGCACCTGCTGTGTATATTGAGGTTGTGGCGTGCGTGCTGTGCCATGCTGACATGCACGTGTTCCTGGTGGTGAGCAGCAGCTGTTGACAGCACTATTGCGTTTTGCACGTAAGCAGTCTACATGCAAGCAAGCTAGCGCAGCGGTAGGTAAACAAACCAGGTTAGCTGTGTGTGTGCTGCCTGTGTTGAACCTGCTGTGTGTGTGCTCAGGGCACGGCATGCGTGCTGTGTGTTTGCTGCCTGTGCAAACGTGCTGTGTGTGCGTTGAGGGCTTGGGATTTAGCCTGCTGCCGTGTTTGCTGCTGATGTGGCTGTTCACCCCTGCTGGCTGCTGCTGGTCCTGCTGCTGCTGCTGCTGCTGCTGCTGCAGGTGAGGCAGTTCTGGCCTGCAGTGTACGTGCTTGTGGGCTTAGGGTTCAGCCTGCTGCGCCGTGTGTTCTCACCTGTACTGACGGCTGCTGCTGCTGGACGTGTGCTGCTGTAGGTGCGGCAGTTCAGGCCTGCAGTGTACGCGCACAGGCTGCGGGAAGCAGCAGCAGATGGCAAGCCAGCACCAGACAGGACGGCAGGTGGGCTGTTGCAAATCCGGCCATGGTGCTGCATAATATCAGTTGTAGTTATAGTTGGAAACCCACTCGCATGCCACACCTACCATGCAGCTGATCATCGCACGATTGTTGCATGCAGCTGGGGATGCTATACCATAGCACCAGACAGCACCGCAGGTGTGCAGGGTCTCTGGCATGCACCAAGCACTGAGTTTTGTACACTGCTGCTGCTGCTGCTGCTGCTGTTGCGCAGGCTTCACCATTGAGCTGTGTGCCGGGCTTGTAGACAAGGCCAAGAGCCTGTCGCAGATTGTGGTGGAGGAGATCCATGAAGAGGTGAGGGCAGTACAACCAGGCAGTACAAGTTGGCAGTACAGTCAGGCAGTACATGTACTGACGGTACAGTAAGGCAGTGCAGTCCGGCAGTACATGCAGGCAGCACAACCAGGAAGCACAGCCAGGCAGTACATGTCAGCAGCAGCTTGCCACAGATAGTGGTGGAGGAGACCTACGAAGAGGTCAGGGCAGTACAGGCAGGCATTACAATGATAGTACAGACAGGCGGTACAGGCAGGCAGTACAATGATAGTACAGGCAGGCGGTACAGGCAGGCAGTACAACCAGGAAGCGCAGTCATGCAGTACATGCAAGCAGCAGCCTGCCACAGATAGTGGTGAAGGAGATGCACGAAGTGGTGAGGCCAGAACAGCCAGGCAGTACAGCCAGGCAGTACAGTCAGGCAGTACAATCAGGCAGCACAGTCAGGCAGTAAATGCCAGCAGCAGCCTGCCACAGATAGTGATGGAGGAGATACATAAAGATGTGAGAGCAGTACATGACAGTACAGCCAAGCATCACATGCAAGCAGCACATGCAGGCAGCAAGTGCCAGGCGGCACCAGTGCATGAAATGATTTGCCCGCCGAGTCTGATCATTTGGTGTGAGGCAGCATCACTGGATCGACTTGCATTAGCTGCTTTTTTCTTAATCAAACAGTTTATGTTGGTGTAATTATGTCACTCATACGCAAATGTGGCTGTGCTGCAGGTGGGCTATGACGTGTCAGTGGAGGACGTGCGCCAGGTGTCAGCAGCGGTGGCAGCAGCAGGCAACAACGGCGCCATCAGCTCCATGTTCTATGCACAGGTGCGGCGCATTGGTTCGGCCAGCAGGCTTGGTGAATAGAGGCCTAGTGGTTGGCTTACACCATGTTCTACGCACAAGTGCGGCCTGGCTGGCTCAGCTAATCTGAGGTTTGGCGCGGTGTGAGGAAGGCAGCAGCAGCAACAGCAGCTGCAGTGCTGCTGCATTACCATGCCTGCTTCGTGGCAGCAACTGCACCGTGTGGCCCTGGAAAGCGCATTGGCAGCAGCACGCGCGTCAGCATAGCAGCCACGTGGGCACTGCCCTATGTACAATATGAACTTACCCTCGTTTGCATTCAATCTGTGTTGTTCTGTGCCTTGCGCAATGAGTGGCACACAAAGCTTGACAACAGCAGGCGCTTACGTGCTTGCGCCTGTGCAGCCCCGTCCTGCTGCATGATCATGCTCGCTGCCTTGGACATAAAACATATTGTTTCTTCCTTCCTTCCGGTCCTCTGCCTGTTGCACTTAACATCCAGCTGACCACAGCAAGCGCATGAACGCAGGCGGCGGCCTGCATGCCACCTGCTGCCCCACGTTATATGCTCTGTACCGAACTGTTCTGCCTGGTGTGTTACGCGCACAGGTGGACAACAGCAAGCGCGTGAATGCCGGTGGCGGCCTTGAGCACACTGGAGAGGCAATCGAGGTGCTGGCGCTGCCATTCGCAGCCGTGCCGGCATTTGTGCTTGACATAACTATCCCCAAGAGCACGGGGCTCATGTTTGGGCTGCTGTGGGCACACACTGGGTTGCTGAGTGGCGAGTTGCCGGGGCGGGCTGCTAGCTTGGAGGGTGGGGAGCTGTCATTAAAGGCGACTGCTGAGGGTGATGCACTGACGCTCAAGTCTGTGCTGCCCTCATGAGCCTGATTGAGGGGCTAAATCTGGGTTCTGTGCTGCCTGTTTGAGGCATGATGGTTGGTTAAATGCAAGTCTGTTTGTGCAGCCCCTGGTGCTGCGGGGTGGAGCATGGGGCTCATGTTTGGGCTGCTGTGGGCGCACAATGCGCTGCTGAGTGGCGAGCTGCCTGGGCGTGCTGCAAGCATGGAGGGCGGGACTTTATATTTGAAGGCGACTGCTGAGGGTGATGCCCTGGAGCTGAAGTCTGTGCTGCCCTCACGAGGCGATAGGGGGCTGTTGCAGCCTGTTATGGCCTGTTGCTGGCGCATGGAATCGCCTCGTCATGCAGCGCTATCAATGTGAAAGAGGCAGTGGCACATTTAAGAAGGTCATTGCCCAGCAGCTGCTGCAGAGGCCCTGTGATGACCCAGCCGGCAGCTAGTATGCATCATCGACCAACAAAGGCACTTGACTTATGGTGCATCATGGCCGACTGTGACCAGCAGCAGCATGGGTGTGGTGGCATGCCATGGTGTGCACAGCAGCATGGGTGTGGGACAGCCTGACTGGCTCATGGAAACTTCGTTTTGAACAGTCCAGCCTGTTACGACACATATACTACTTCTGACTACCTGCATGCACGCTGTAACTCTTTATCCTGTTTTCGTACATCAGCTGCAGCATACCGCCTCATGCACTACACAGCGTTCGCCGTAAAGACACATCCGAAGCATTCAACCTGGTCTTGAACCAGTCAGTCGTGTTACAGGCCAGCCTGTGCTGTTGATGCCATCATGGCAAGATGTCAGCACTGCTGAGCTCTGCAGCAGGCTGGCAGCTGAGCTCTGCAGCAGGCTGGCAGCCAGGCCATTATGCGGTTATATTGATCCTGGGTTATATTTGTTAACCTGCAGGACAGCCGCTGCTGATGCCCATGTTGGCTGCTGCAATCCATGTTATACCGGCATGGTCTGGCTGCACCTTGTCTGGTTTCAGTGGATCTGATCCCACAGCTGACTGCGCTTATGGAAGCACTGGAACTGGCGCTTGCCACATGCAGTTTGCCGGCATGATCTGATTGCACTTTGGTTGGTTCCAGTGTATCTTGTCCCATGCTTGGCTGCGCTTTTGGAATGAGTGGAACTGGCGCTTGCAAGTGTCCGCGCTGTGCATCAGGGTCAGTCGTTTGCGAACAGTGGAAGAGCAGCAGCAGCTGATGGCAACAATATTCCCTTCTGTGTTGAGCCACGCCGTTCTGCACTCCTCCGCAGCTTAAGGTTGTAAGCAGGACGTCCCCAGCTTGCTTGTTACACAACCACCGCCCCCAATGCCATAGACAACTTTCGCTCGCCCAGCAGGCTTGTTAGATATTTGCAACTATCAAAACCTCATGCTTGCAGCGTGCACCAATGCGCATGGTCGAAGCTCATGCATCCTGTGACAACATGCAGACCAAGCAAAGCAACATGCATCCAAGGTTGATGACCAACCAAGCCAAAGCAACAAGCAACAAAGCCACTGGCTTGCGCTTCGCTGAAGCAAAAATGCAATTCACTTGGACGGCCCAGTGTACACCAGGCTGTGTGCTGTGTTCCCTATAGGGAACTCAGTTGATGCATCAGCAGCAGCGGCCACAGCCCAGCGGCTGCTGATGCATCAGCTAAAGGCATATGCCTTCGCTTGCAGCGACAGCCGCAGGCTTGGCCAACCCCACAACCTGGCGGGTGGTGAGGCCACTATCAATCAGCAGTGCACAGCCGGTGGTGAAGGTGATCTTGGCCAACTTGAACTCAAAAGTCCATCTACATCCCACCTCACTGTGCCCAGCAGCAACAGCTGCACACTTCCACTGTGGCAAAGCAACATTACTTTGCTGCTGCAGCAGCCGCAGGCTTTGCCAGCCCCACAGCCTGGCAGGTGGTGAGGCCACCATCCACCGGCAGCGCACAGCTGGTGAAGGTGGTCTTGGGGTGCACCAGCCAGGCCGCCGCCACAGCCGCAACCACACAACAAAAAGCCATCCACAATCGGCCAACAGCAATATCCACCAACATACATCTCTCTGTGCACAGCAGCAGCGCCTGCACGACGCCCTCATAGTGACGATAGCCTTCACTTCGCTGCTGCAGCAGCAGCAGGCTTGGCCAGCCCCACAGCCTGGCAGGTGGTGAGGCCTCCATCCACCGGCAGCGCGCAGCCAGTGGTGAAGGTGGTCTTGGGGTGCACCAGCCAGGCGGCCACAGCCACAACCACACATGTAAAATCCATCCACCGTCAATCAACAGCCATCCGCCCATATCCATCTGTTTGCACAGCGGCAGCGCCGGCACGACTCCCTCATAGTGATGATAGCCTTCACTTTGCTGCAGCGGCAGCAGCAGGTTTTGCCAGCCCCACAGCCTGGCAGGTGGTGAGGCCACTATCAACCAGCAGAGCGCAGCCGGTGGTGAAGGTGGTCTTGGCCAACCCAACAACTTTAGAGAATATTAAGTCCATCCACAGCCACCTCACTGTGCACAGCAGCAACAGCAGCACACTTCCTCTGTGGCAAAGCAACATTACTTTGCTGCAGCAGCAGCAGCAGGCTTGGCCAGTCCCACGGCCTGGCAGGTGGTCAGCCCACCATCCACTGGCAGCGCACAGCCGGTGGTGAAGGTGGTCTTGGGGTACACCAGCCAGGCGGCCACAACCACAACCATAACCACAAAACCAAAAGCCATCCACAATCGATCAACAGCCAACCACCAACATCCATCTGTCTGTGCACAGCAGCAGCGCCGGCACACTTCTGTGACAGTCATAGTGATGTCTTCACTTTGCAGCAGCAGCCGCAGGCTTTGCCAGACCAACAGCCTGGCAGGTGGTGAGGCCACCGTCCACTGGCAGTGCACAGCCGGTGGTGAAGGTGGTCTTGGCCAACCCATCAACTCAGAAGTCCATCCACATCCACCTCATTGTGCGCAGCAGCAACAGCAGCACACTTCTCCTGTGGCACAGCAACATTACTTTGCTGCAGCAGCAGCAGCAGGCTTGGCCAGACCAACGGCCTGGCAGGTGGTCAGGCCTCCATCCACTGGCAGCGCACAGCCGGTGGTGAAGGTGGTCTTGGGGTGCACCAGCCAGGCAGCGGCCCAGGCAATGTCTTCGGGGGTGGCCAGGCGCTTCAGCGGGTACAGCTGCAGACACAGCATAATCAAAACACACAACATCTTGAGCATGGAAAATCATGAAAGAGTTTCATGTGTTTCTCATGGTATGAACCAGGCGGAGTCCCAAGCAATGTTTCCAGGGGTGGCCAGGCGCTTGCCAAGCGTCAGTGACAGGGTATCGCTGCGCAGAGCAATTGGGCAAACAACAGTTAAATGAGTCCTGATACATACAGATGCCCAGCCATGGAAAATGTCCTGCTCCTGGGTGGCCCTTAGGGCATATAGCAGAGTGAGCACAACGGTGAGATGAATGCAAGAGTTGCTACAGTGGTTTTGATGCAGGTGCACAAGAAAGGCGGCCGCCCAGGCAATGTCCAACCAGGCGCTTGAGGTACAACTGTGCGCCACAATCATTGCAATGTGTCAACAGACTCACAAATTAGATTTGGCCAAGATTGTGAAGCACTTTGCATTGCAATTGCAGTAGTGCTCAGCCAAATCCTTATTTGCAAATTCAAAGGATTGTCTGAATTGAACGGCCTGCAACTACCCAGACAATGCCTGCAGGCGCGGTGAGATGATGATCCAGTAAACACCTGTGCGTGGTAAAATGGGAGCACAGCAAGTGGCAATGAAGCAGCAGCAATTAGTCATCAGGAGGTGCTGGCCCAAGCAATGCCTGTGCAAGTGGCCAGCGGCCACCCAGGCTTGACAAATGTTACAGGGCTAGGAAAGTGCTGGCCGTCTGCATACACCAGATGATGTACTCCACGCAGGCAGCGCTCCCTTGCACCAGATTGATGCTTCGCAAGTCCAAAAGTGTCCCTATGACACTGCATTAGAGTAACATGTTGCAAGAAATGGGCTCACATGCACATGTGCTTCGTCTTCAGAATAAAGAGCAACAACTTGCAGGGCATGCACTGCTGCAGAGTTTCCACCCAAGAACCTCACAGCAGCACACCACAGCACCGCAGTGCTTCAAATACTCCCTCCTAAGTTGCACAGCAGCTAGTCCAGCACCACTAGGCTGTTGCTAGCTTGTTGTTTTGCATATGTATGGACGATATCTGCAAGTATGATGGTATGCAAAACACGAAGGCAACCATGAGCTCAGGTGTCAAGGCATCGCACTGGCATGTTATCTCATTTATGAAACACACCTCCCTCTACTGTAGGTGCTGCACTGACGTTTTCCAAGTATGGGCGGGGTTGTGGTGGCGGTTCAGCTGCGGTGCTGAACCTGACCTCAACCTCGCCCCTACATGAAAACATCCCAGCCCTAGCTGCCGCCCTCATCTCGGCAGCGGCCTTGCCCATTGCAATGGCCTGTGACATCTTGCTGCTAGCAGCTGATTTGAGTCTCAACCCCAAGCCCCACACCCTAGCACCATGACCTCTCAATCTACAAACAACCCTCCCTAGATTATGGGTGCTGCACTGACGTTTTCCAAGTACGGGTGTGGGTGAGGTGGCGGTTCAGCTGCTCCTCTGAACAGCACCTCAACCTCGCCCCTACATGAAGAACCTCCCAGCCCCTAGCTTGCACCCTCACCTCGGCAGTGGCCTTGCCCAAAGCAACGGCCTGCGACACCTTGCTGCTGGCAGCCACTATGGATTTATCGTTGAGCCCCACACCCCAAACTTAGCCATGCGATGAGCTTGAAATCTTACTGCGGCGCTGGCCCTGCACAGCTTGGCATGGCATCACCGTGAGCATGTAAACACTCTTTTTGCCCACAAGCTTTCAGGCACTAAAGTCTCAACATACTCACCTCGGCGCTGGCCAGCTCCGAGCACGTGGACACCCCGCTGCTTGAAGGGCCCTCCATCAGGCCTGATGGCCTAGGCTGGCAGCTGTCACCTGCTAACCTTCATCACTAAACCCTGCAGGAAGCAAGTACCCTAAACCCCAACCTGAACCCTTCCCTCAGCGCTGGCCTTGCCCAGCTCAGGGTCCTTGGACACCTCGCTGCTCGGAGGAGATTCCACCAGGCCAGCAGCTGTGACCTGCTAAGCCCCAACCCTAAACCCTGCAGGAAAAAAGTACCCCAAACCCTAGTTTAAACCCTCACCTCAGCGCTGGCCTTGCCCAGCTCAGGGTCCTTTGAAACCTCACTGCTTGGAGGAGATTCCACCAGGCCAGCAGCCACGCAGTTGATGCGCACGTTGCTGGCTGCATACGTGGCGGCAGCACTGCGGTGCATGGCTGCAGAAGCAGAAGCAGCAGCAGCAGCAGCATGGCATGGGAGGATCAGTCAGTGGCGGCAGCGGTGCGGTGCTTGGCTGCAGAAATGACATTGGTCGCGACAGAAACCTCACACTCCACCGCGCCCTTAGCAGGCGCCCGTGCCTCGTGGTTCTTCATGCCGTAGTGCACCATGGCAGCACTGACCAATCATGATTGATATCACTGCCTACAACAATAGAACAGATAGCCAGAAACTCATCTTCCACGGCGCCCTTGGCTGCTGCCCATGCCTCGTGGTTCTTCGTGCCATAGTGTACCACAGCGGCACCCGAACACAACCCAAAACACGTTCCAAATATGCAAACAGGTGCATTTCGCGACTATGCTTTGCTTTTGTCCGCTACAAACAACTTCAACTCACCCTCAACGGCGCCCTTGGCAGCTGCCCATGCCTCGTGGTTCTTCATGCCGTAGTGCACCACGGCAGCGCCCACGCAGGCGATGCTGCCACCACCGCCCTCAGCAAGGGCTGGGGCAGCAACCTTGAGCACATTGAAGGAGGTGGCCAGGTTGTCCTGCAAGGACAGCAGCGGCGCAGGAACATTTTTCACAACTATGACTGTTTCCAAAACAGACAAGCAGCTCGGCCGCCGCCAGGGTGTCCTACAAGAAAAGAGAAACGAACCCCAAAATGAAACATCTTAGTGCATCAAATGTTTCAGCAGCGCCCACGCAGGCAATGCTGCCGCCGCCACCCTCAGCAAGGGCAGGGGCACCGACCATCAACACGTTGAAGGAGGTGGCCTGGTTGTCCTGCATGGCACCGGCCACAACAGAAAACAACAGAAAATGTCATGTTTGGGTGTTTGAACCCCGCGTCAAGCAGTTAACACGGCGCAAAATGGTACCAAATGTTTCAGGGTGTACCAGGCAACAGGAGGTGCGGTTGAACGAGGACGCTTGAGTTCTCTACAGGCCTCCTCGCTCAAGCGTTCCTACTGTTGCTAGGCTTTCTTCTGTAGTAAACTCGATATTCTCCATTTTTGGCCGCTACCAAATAGTCAGTTTTTAGTCTAGTTCCCAGGAGGGTTTGTTGCTGTGCCACATCTTGATATGCAGCTGTAAACGCAGCAGCGTGTGGCGCAACAGCATGAGGCAAGTGTATGCTTGCTGTCAAGTAGCAGACCTCGTAGACACTTTGCGAGTCATATCGTATAAGAATAGAAGGCACCCAGCAACGCGGGATGTAACAGTGTCATGACAACTTGATGACACATGATGACGCACCTGCATCATTGTCATGACGTCAGCGTCCTCCAGGTCCTCCATCGCGCAGTAGTGGTAATCGCCCATGAGGTTGACCACACCCAGGATCCCCTCTCCCTTGTACTTCTCAAACACCTGGGTCACCTGTGTTACACGGGGCAGGGTTTTGCAGCAAAACAATGTGTCAGGGTTTTGGGAGAATGACTTGACGCTCACGCCCAGAATGCCCTGATCCTCATACAGAAACGACCTGGGTCACGTGCAGTGGGATTTATCCTTCATTGGGCTTTGATAGCAAAGCATTCTGTCAGCAAATAAAATTAAATAAACTATGCGCTAGCAATGTCAAGCAGCGCCAAAAAAATGCACCCGCTTGATGTCCGTGGCGTCATTTGCCTTGCAAAATATGCATAGGGCTGTGCAATCAACCACTTTGATCATTGCAAGAAGCACCCAACTCTGTTGGCACCCCGACACCTCACTTGCTTGATGTCCTTGGCGTCAACCGCCATGGCAGTCACGTTCTCAAACTGCTTTTCAACCTCCTTGCACTTCTCATCGTCAGTGCCGATGGCAACAACCTGGTGCAGCAGCAGCAGCAGCAGCAGCAGCAGCAGTCACGTTCTCAAACTGCTTCTCCACCTGCTTGCACTTCTCATCGTCAGTGCCGATGGCAACAACCTGGTGCAGCAGCAGCAGCAGCAGTCACGTTCTCAAACTGCTTCTCCACCTTCTTGCACTTCTCTTCGTCAGTGCCAATGGCAACAACCTGGTGCAGCAGCAGCAGCAGCAGCAGCAGCAGCAGCGGCAACAGCAACGGAGGAAGCACCAGCACCAGCAGCAGCAGCAGCAGCAGCAGCAGCGGCAGCAGTCACGTTCTCAAACTGCTTCTCCACCTCCTTGCACTTCTCTTTGTCAGTGCCAATGGCAACAACCTGGTGCGGCGGCAGCGGCAGCAGCAGCAGCAGCAGCAGCAGTGGCAGCGGCAGCGGCAGCGGCGGCAGCAGCAGCAGCAACAACAAAAGACTTGCCGACTTCGGTGCCACATGATTGACTGTAGCAGGAAATAGGGCTGGAGGCCAGCAGCACAGCCTTGAGATGAAGGACAGGAACACAATAGATCAAGGGTGTGTTGCTGGGTGCTGCAGCAGCAGCAGCAGCAGTGAGATGTGGACAGCAACACTCTTGCCGCCATTCTCACTGACGCTGGTGTTGCAGCAGCATTGATGGCAGCAGTGGCGCAGCAAGCTGAAGCAGCATTCACATCCCCACGCACTGCCAAACAACCCCAACAAAGCAATTGTGGTCCTGCCACCCTCACCGTGATGCCCTCACCCATGCAAGCATGTGCATGCTGCCTTGAAACGCAAATTTGCGAATTTGGTGTCATTGGCAATGTGGGTCGGGCACTGCGGAGCTTGGAGCTTCAGCTGTGGCCGACCCACCGTGCCAATGACACCACTGCCGGCAACGATAGCCAAAAGAATGCTACTAGAAGGCACCAGCTTCGTTCATCAATGGCCCATTGACTTTGAATTATACACTGCTGCAGGTTGGGGATTGTGGTTTCTTTGGCTCGCAAGCAGGCTGTTGCAAGGAAGCCAGGAAAATCACATTCCTTGACGTGCAGCGGTGTCCACATGGCGAGCCGCCTGCTGTTGAAAATCAATCGCAAAAAACATGCTCACGCCTTGTGTTGCTGCCATTCCCACCTTGATGCCCTCGCCCATGACAGCCTCCTTCGCCTGGTTCACCCTGGTAGTAGCGTGCATTGTCAATGGTTGCCGTCAGCACGTACTGAAGGCCACAACTGACAGTGCACTCTGCCACGAGGCACTAGCTTCAAACAGCGAACCACCTAAACTACCACCCCAAGCATGTGACGGCGTCATCCTGCTGCTGCAACACCAAACTCAATTTATGCGACCTCACAGCTTGAGATGCTGCCCCCCCCCACCTTGATGCCCTCGCCCATGACAGGCTCCATCGCCTGGCTCACACCCTGGTGGTAGCGTGCATTGTCAATGGTTGCCGGCAGTACACTACTACAGGCAACAAATGACAATGCACGCTACTACCAGGCACTAGCTTAAAACAGCAGACCACCTAAACTACCACCCCAAGCCTGCGTTGGTGTCATCCTGCGGTTGCAACACCAAACTCAAAACCGCAACCTCACAGCTTGAGATGCTGCCCCCCTCCCACCTTGATGCCCTCGCCCATGACAGCCTCCTTCACCACGAAATTCAGCAGCGCCTGGCCCACAGTGCCAGTGGCGCCAAACACAATTAGCACTGCAAGCACATCACAGATGCAAGCGACGCAGCGGGCAGGGCAGACAGCAGGTGAGTGTTCAGCAGCGCCTGGCCCACAGTGCCGGGGGCCCCAAACACAATCAGCACTGCAAGCACATCACAGATGCAAGCGACGCAGCAGGCAGGTCAGACAGCAGGTGAGTGTTCAGCAGCGCCTGGCCCATAGTGCCAGTAGCCCCAAAGTGCAAGCAGAAATCAGCACTGCAAGCAGAAAGATAAGCAATTCAAAGCAGCAGGCAGGGCAGGCAGCCGCAGGTGAGAGTGCAGCAGCGCCTGGCCGACAGTGCCAGTGGCGCCAAACACAATCAGCACTGCAGCAAGGAACAGAGCACAGCCAAGCAGATTGCAGAGAAGGCAGCAGGTGAGGGTTCAGCCGTGCGAATGGGCCCAAACACAATCAGCACTGCAAGGAGAACGATGCATGCAAGCGACGCAGCAGGCAGGGCAGGCAGCAGCAGGTCAGAGTTCAGCAGCGCCTGGCCCACAGTGCCCGTGGCACCAAAGACAATCAGCACTGCAGGAAAGCAGCAAAGCAAGCAGCCACGCAGATTGCAGAGCAGGCAGCAGATGACTCATCCTCGGAGGGTTCAGCCGCGCCCATGGCCCCAAGCACAGTCAGCACTGCAAGGATAACGATGGATGCAATCAAAGCAGCAGGGCAGGGCAGACAGCAGCAGGCGAGAGTCCAGCAGTGCCTGGCCCACCATGCCATTGACCCAAAACACAATCAACAGAACTGCAGAAATAACAACAGCCAAAGCAGCAGACAGATGGGACGTGGCAGGCCTGTGCACTCGGCGCCCACAAACAGCCTGTTCCCATAGCGAGCTCTATTGCACACACATGCATGGACCCTGCTGGTATGCATGCATGCCTAGCTGCATGTTTCAACGTTGTGTAGGGGTCGAGCAGAAGCGGTTCTGCTGACTGCCGTACACAGCGTAAAAGTATGCAGTGCGCGCGTGGCTGCATTCACTGCCAGGCCGCAATGATCTGCTGCAGGTGACCTTGATAAGCTGATACTCTAAATGATTGCGACCCGCTGCACACAATCAAGCTCCACCACAAAACCAATGCATGCAGCCTGCTGGTATGCGCACATGCCTAGCTGCAAAGTCAACGGTGTGTCGGAGTTGGGAGAAGCTGTTGCTCCACCCAGAGCACAGACACAGCGTAGAAATATGCAGTGCACACATGGCTGTGCTCACTGCCAGGCCATTGTGATCTGCTGACACAACCGTGATCGGCTGCATGCAGTCATGATCTGCTGCCTACGATGTTTATCACTACATGCGATCACAATCTTCCCCATGCGATCACCGTCTGCTGCATGCAGATCTGCTGCATGCAATCACTACCTGCTGCATGCAAACCTGCTGCATGCAATCACTATCTGCTGGGCGTAAGCACGATCGGCTGCATGATCTGCTACTGATGTCAGCCTGAGGCACAGCCTGCATGATCTGCTGCTGAAATGAACCAAAGCGTGCAAGCATGAGTGGCTGCTTGCTTCACGTTTTTCAATAGGCGGCAATGGCAGCTTGGCAGCAACATGCAGCGCAGAACGCTACGAACCTGCTGCAACTGAGGTTGATCTGGCCAAAGTTGAACCTTGGATGCTGCCTCGCTAGCTGGAATTCAGCGAGTGCATCATCTATCATGCTTGCATGCAACTAAAGGAGTTGATATTGCAGATATTTCACACGTTTGCCTGTGAAGGCGTTGCTGCTGCATGGATCAGCTGTTCAGCGCTGCCGCTGCTGCTACTGGTCTGCAGCAGATCTGCCAATGCTGCTGCTGTTACGTCTAATCAGGATCTGCTGCCCTCGCTGCCTCCTAGTAAAGTTTCAGATCCTCTAACATCATGCTCACCCTTCTTGTCGGACATGATGACGGCACTTTGGAAGCTCAGGGCGCTTGATCTCGGTAAGGTCAGATAGTGTCAGGACCGATATGCAGCACCAGAAGCAGCAGCAGCAGCAGCAGCAGTGAACTGATGGCGTGTGTGGCGTGACGCTGGAATTTGCTTGGCATGTTCTTCGGAATCTCACATCGTCGCACGGCGAAGCAATCGCGAGGCATCGAGCGGCGTCACTGATGAGGTCAGCGATGGTCAAGGGGTCAAACAGTGAAACAAAGAATGCCAATATTGATTAAGAAGGAGCCAACAATATAATGATTTCCGTTACAACTTCGAGCTTCATTCCATGGCCGGAACGAAAGTGCAGTACCATTGGTCCAATGATTGGACTCGACCCTCACATATGTACAGGCAATACCACAGACGCAACCAAAGGAGCACCTTTACTTATTTACCAACACAAAGCGGATTCACAGTGTGGGTACAATTCAACTACAAGCAGCCTCACAAAATATGCACAAGTGTACAGCTGCGTCATCGTACATCACGCAACGTAGTACTACTACTGGCAGCAACAATCAAACAACTGCCGCAGTGCTGCAGCGTCACTGCCGGCTTACAATTGCCAGCTGTAAAATAGACAAGCCATAAGCAAAGAGCCAAACCCCAAGGAAAAGATATCCCGATATAGTTTTAGCATAGCATGGTTGTGTGCAACATGCCAGACAATCACCAATACATTCAGGCAGTGGAACAGGACCTCTCTCAAACACACAGGAAGTAGCAAGCCGCAATTACCATGCTGCCCAAGGCCTCGGGACACATTACACTAGTCTGCAACAACCACGAGTATGGGTCATGTGTTCATCACACTACCAATGCAGCCATCCCACAGCTGCTCTCTCTAGCGCCTGCTGCCATTGTTCCTGCTGCCTCCATCGCCCTGCTGCTGCTGCTGCTGCTGCTGCCTCCTGCAAGCAGCAGAACCTCTGTAGGTGTTTGAACCACAAGAATGCCACCTCCCGCTGCACACAGCATCCCTCTGCCATCTGTCATGTGCTGCTCTGCACACAGTGCCTGCTGCTGCATAAGCATACTTGCAGCGAGCTCTGCTGCCCCGGCTGTCACTGCTGCTGCTGCTGTGGCTGCTGACGTGTGCCGCTGCTGCTGCTAAATTTGTTGTTCCAAGGTTTGAGTCGAGCCTGGGGCCGCGGGTGCAGTACATGCGGCTGCCGCAATCTTCGCCATCCCGCCGCACAGTTCCTGCAAGCATTACCACAGCAGCAGCAGCAGCAGCAGCAGCAGCAATCTGGGTTTGAAAGGCTGACGGAGGAGCCGGCTGAGCAGGAGGCGAGAAGGGGAAGGTGAAGGAGACCGCTGAGCAGGAGGCGGTTTAGGGCTGTGACTGGGGCTGGGTTTAGGGCTGGGTTTAGGGCTGGGGCTTGGACTAGGGTTTGGGCTTGCAGGAGGGTATCCCGCGTCCTCCGGGTGCATTGCTTGATCGCAGGCAAATGCAGCAGCGGCATCTAAGATGCCTCCGCCGATGGTTTTGGAGCCTGTGGGGTTAGGTTTGACCGGGGCTGTTGCGCTGCTGATGAGGCAGCTGACAACTTGGCGGGCTGAGGCATCTGGGAAGGCGTTGCGGATGAGAGTGGCAACGCCGGAAACATACGGGGCAGCCTGCGAGCAGCAGCAAACAGCAGCAAGCTCACATATTGGCACCTTGGACCGCGCAAATGCCTCTGGGAAGGCGTTGCGGATGAGTGTTGCCACGCCAGCAACGTAGGGGGCAGCCTGTAAGCAGCAGCAGAGTATGCATTCCCGAAGCTTGCTTGAGTGGGAAGCTTCCTCCATCAAAATGAGTTTTACTGCAAGCAGCAAACACTTCACTGCACCGCGGATGGTGCCGCGGAGGGTGCTGCAGATAGCTCCACAACTGCAGCATGCGTGGCACCCTGACCAACCATACGCAGCGAAGCTGTGCTGTTGTCAAACCAATAGAATCTCACATGTCGGGTGAGTCTGCATGGAATTGACAAATGATGTGAGAAGCTCGCCATGCTTGTGCCATGCCATGTGTCATAGGCCCACACGTCTGTCACAGCCAATGCTGGTCTTGAAGTCATAAATGATCACAATACTTCAAAGCACAGCTCTGTTTGTATTTTCTGGAAGCTCACCACGCTTGTGCCGTCCCAGGTATCGTCCGCCCACAGGTCTGTCACGGGGTCGCTGCCCCCGTAATTAGTAAGCACATCAGATGCGACGTTCACGCCGGGAGCTGCAGCCAGCGGGAGGCAGCAGCAGCAGCCAGCAGCAGCAGCAGGACTCAGCGGTTTTGGATGATTCATGATTAGGCGCAGAGCACCTGATGGTGCACTTGGAACATGCACAAAAGGCGTCGTCTGTATGTGTCTGCGCACCTGCAATTTTGACGCCTGGGCACCAGTTGCTCCAGTCAGCGAGCCGGTCAAACTTATCGACCGCAGCCACAGCGATGACGCAGTCCGGGAAAGTCAACGCAAACCTTGCAGGAAAGACGCCATCGACGGGCTTGCCATCGACCAATCCTGCTGCATCGGTTGCGATGCCTTCGTTGCCAGCAGCCACCACTGCAGCAGCATATACGACAAGTTCAGGCAGAAAGCGGGTCAGGGCACAAAGGTTCCCTGCCAGCAACTGACCTTCAGTCTGCTGGCAATGGAGCTGGCACAATGTGTTGGCTGACCGCATGCACCAGCAAGTGTTGCTGCCGCCGCGAATGCTGTACACTGAGCTGAGTTTATACATCAGCGCACATCCTCACTCACCAATGATGCCATCCTTATCGCACACGTTTTGCTTGAAAGCGTCCTGCCACATCGAAAACTGGCTGCTGGTGCCTGTTGCTCCCAGCGACAGGTTGATCACCCAGTGCGCTGACTGACTGCTGGCGTGGGCCAGGCAGCTGGCCACGTCCTGCAGGAAAATGTAAAAAAGGCAAACCAATACGCAATAAATGCAAACCTGTGCACCTTTCAAGCACAGCTGGACCATGGAGATGTTGCGAGCAGGTGCAGTCACCATTGATGAGGGCAGAAAGCAGATGAGTTGGACACTGGATTGTAAATTCAGCATCAGGTTGGGAACACGACGCAGAGCATCAGGCGGTTAACAATAATTATAAATTGTGTATGTGGTGGAAGCCTCTACTGGCAGCTCCTTCTGCACGGCATGCTTTTGGTGTGCAGCGCAGCCGCCTCAAAAGTCACAATGCGTCGGTTGTGCTACATCCCCGGCTTATGCGGCTTTCATAAAACGGAATAGCATTTGTAAGTCAGGCACCGTCCCTGCAGAGCACGCTACGTTGCTGCCGTTGAAAGCCCCAGCCATCTAGCCGCCTTACCTTCAGTGTTGCTGTGACGCTGTCGCTGCTTGCGCCCGTCCCTCTGCCGAAGCAGTTGCAGGACAGCATGCTGCTGCGGGCTGGTCCCACCACCCCTGCAATGCCTCTGCTGTAGCCATTGTTCCAGGCCCCAGCCATCACACCCATCATGAAAGTGCCGTGGTCACTGCCCAGATCTCCAAGGTACTTGTTTGCAGCACCTGATGAACAGCAGCAGCAGCAGCACATGTGGTCAGGCGCAAGCCATGACACCCATGATGAAAGTGCCGTGATCGCTGCCCAGGTCTCCAAGGTTCTTGTTTGCAGCACCTATTGAACAGCAGCAGCAGCAGCAGTGTCAGGCCCCAGTCATCACACCCATCATGAAAGTGCCGTGGTCACTGCCCGATCTCCAAGGTTCTTGTTGGCAGCACCTGATGAACAGCAGCAGCAGCAGCAGCAGAAGTGGTCAGCCGCCAGCCATGACACCCATGATGAAGGTGCCATGGTCACTGCCCAGGTCTCCAAGGTTCTTTGCAGCACCTGATGAACAGCAGCAGCAGCAGCAGCAGCAGCAGCAGCAGCAGCAGCAGCAACGACAACCGAAGGCAGCACATGTGGTAAGCCGCAACCATAACACCCATCATGAACGTGCCGCGATCGCTGCCCAGATCTCCAAGCTTCTTGTTTGCAGCACCTGATAAACGGCAGCAGCAGCAGTGTCAGGCCCCCGCCATCACACCCTTCATGAAAGTGCCGTGATCACTGCCTAGATCCCGGAGGTTCTTGTTGGCAGCACCTGATGAACAGCAGCAGCAGCAGCAGCACATGTGGTCAGGCGCAAGCCATGATGAAGGTGCCATCGTCGCTGCCCAGAACCCCGAGGTTCTTGTTTGCAGCACCTGATGCACAGCAGCAGCAGCAGCAGCAGAAGGCAGCACATATGGTTAGCCGCCAACCATCACACCCAACATGAAAGTGCCATGGTCACTGCCCAGGTCTCCAAGGTTCTTATTTGCAGCACCTGATCAACAGCAGCAGCAGCAGCAGCGACAGCAGAAGGCAGCACATATGGTTAGCCGCCAACCATCACACCCAACATGAAAGTGCCATGGTCACTGCCCAGGTCTCCAAGGTTCTTGTCTGCAACACCTGATGAACAGCAGCAGCAGCAGCAGCAGCAGCAGCAGTGTCAGGCCCCAGCCATCACACCCATCATTAAAGTGCCATGGTCACTGCTCAGGTCTCCAAGGTTCTTGGTTGCAGCACCTGCAAAGCAGCAGCAGCAGCAGCAGCAGAAGGCAGCAGACAAGGTCAGGCCCCAGCCATCACACCCATCATGAAAGTGCCATGATCGCTGCCCAGGTCTCCAAGGTTCTTGTTTGCAGCACCTGATCAACAGCAGCGGCAGCAGCAGCAGCAGTGTCAGGCCCCAGCCATCACACCCATCATTAAAGTGCCATGGTCACT
>RWJK01001676.1:37713-49524 GCA_004335835.1 Scenedesmus sp. ARA3
CAGCAGCAGCAGCAGCAGAAGGCAGCAGACAAGGTCAGGCCCCAGCCATCACACCCATCATGACAGTGCCGTGATCGCTGTCCAGGTCTCCAAGGTTCTTGGTTGCAGCACCTGATCAACAGCAGCGGCAGCAGCAGCAGCAGCAGCAGCAGCAGCAGGAGTTGCAGTGGCAGCAATGCACACAGCAATGACCAAAACACCCCATTCCCCTGACACCAGCCCCCTGCATCCTGTGTGCCTATAGGTATGTCTCTCGCATGACTGTGCTACTGGACAGCTGTGCCTGCGTGATCAGCCCACTTGGAGCGCCAGGAGCCTTCAGGCAGGGGAGCTTCTGGACCAGCATTGCTTGCAGGTGCGCAGTTGTGCATTTACCATGCCTAAAACTGTCATTTTAGTAGCCAGCAGCTCCAGCCTCACCTGCCGCCGGTGTGTTGTTTGTGCTGTTGAAAGTGGCAGACAGTGCCTTGCTTGTCTGCCCTGGAAAGTCAAGGTGGGAGTAGTCAACGCCAGTGTCAACAACCGTTGCGCGCCGAGAGAAGTTCGAAAGGGGTACCAGGCCCTGCCGCCTCCATAAATCTGCCATGTTGATCCTGTTCATGCCCCAGAGCTGCTTACAGACTCCGTTAGGGCACTCGGAAGGCAGTGACGCAATGGTGACTGTGCTGCCAGTGAGTGGTGGGTCTGCAGAATCAGCAGCAGCAGCAGAAGCTGCTGCTGCTGCTGTGCGGGTGCCTCGTGGGGATGACCTGATAGGATCGGGCGGAATTATGGGAGCGTCCGCGCTGATGGTCTCAAATAAGGACAGACCTGCAGCATAGCAGCAGCAGCAGTGGTCTGCAGTGTGATCGGTTCGCTGTGTCAAAGGCATTTGATGCATGAACATGTAACTGCTGGCTGCTGCTGCCAAGCACGTCACTTGCTGAGCGCCTGGCGTTGCATGCATCAATGCCGTTTGTTCTCTGCGTTACTATCATTGAACTATCCCAGCAGCTGCAACCAACCACAATTATTCAACTAACCTCAAACCGCTCACCAGCTGCAGACATGGCCCCAGCAACGCCGCTGGGACGTATCAGCCCCTGCACAGCCCCTCCTGGGCTTGCTGCTGCTGCTGCTGCTGCTGCTGCTGCTGCTGCTGCTGCAGTGCTGGCGTCCCGCTGGAAGCCCAGCCAGCAGTGCGCTGCCAGAGGCTCCTGGAAGGTGAGGCCTTGCAGTGATGCCTGCTGGATGGCTGCTTGCAGGTCAACATCTGCGAGCATCATTGGCAGTTATTCACGTCACATATTGACATGTCAAGGCGCGTTACGCAGGGAAGCTGGCAGGCCGAGGTTTCATTATGTATGTACAATACGTGCTAACAATACGTGGAGTTTGTCCGAGTCGTGCTGAGTCACTGATGCTCAAGGGGATGCTCAGAGCCAGCAGCTGCCTGGTTGTTCAGTATTCAACAGCCGTAGCAGTCAGGTTGAAGGAAAGCACTCATCTCACACCTAGAGCCTGCGCTGCTGCTGCTGCTGCTGCTGCTGCTGCTGCTGCTGCCGCCGCGCAATGCTGAAGCGTCAGGCGCTGATGAAGTCACTGCAGGACAGTACCATTGTTTGTTTGCCCGCGCTCACCTGCCACCAAGCCTGTGTCTGGGTTGCACACGGCAGGGCTGAGCTTGACCTGCACGCTTGCACCAGCAGCATCTGCAGCATGCGGCACAGCAGGAGAGACAACAGCATTTGCAGCATTGCAGCAGCCGGACGTGGCAGCGCGCAGCAGGCCAAGCGACAAAGACGCACTGTGTATTGCACTACAAGAGTTTATTGAGTCAGACAAGGCCCGGTGGTGTGGTGATGCGGTTCTGCTGATGATTTCATGCTGTTTGAGTGTAACTGCCGACTGTCACTTCAGTGAAGGGCACATGCAGCCAATCCGTTGCAGCCGCCCAGTGCTGCTCGCACTACCAGGCACAAGATGCGCGCTTGCTTGACCACTGCGCTGCAGAGCCATGAACAGGCTGGTGCGCTCAATGTGATCATGCAAATGACGAGTTGCTGCTGCTGTTGCTGCACTGGCAGCTGTGATTGTCCTAGCATCTGTCTCTGTTGCATGCCGTGCAGGAGGGCAAGCAGCACACTCAGCATGGGCTCACCTGCTGACACAGATGCTGCAAAGTAGGTCAAACATAGCAAGCCCACGGAGAGCACGTGCTTCTGGCGCATCCTGCAGCTGCTTGTATGAGGCTGGGATGCTGAGAGGCTGATGGATGAGTGCTGCAGCCAGCTGCCACAACCACTGCACAGAGATGCTGCTCCTCTGCTGTGCAATTGTATAATAACACTGCAGTGTCGACCTGATTTTACCTGCGGATTGAAGAAGTGCAAAAGTTTGCGGAGGTAACCAGAAGGGTAAGGGCGGGCTCCCGCCACAGAAGCCATGCACGATTGATCCGGCTGGATGACTGTTGTATTTGAATTTTTTACGTGAATGCAAGAGGTTATGCAGTTCATGGCATCCTCACGAGCAAACTGGAGTGCCGACAAATTTGCCGCGCCGGAGGAACTCACTTGCACAGTGAAAGCGGACTCATCGGTTGCCAGGTGCTAACTTCACTGAAAAGCACGACATCGACTGAATGGTGGCAGCGAAGCACACCGACATATGTTACATCCACCAGCACCCGGCACATGCCCTTGCATGTGTGCCGGTCCGGGGCAGCCGCGTCCGTGCGTAATCGCAGCACACCGCAGCAAGCCACCAAACCATATTGCACATGTATAAAAGATGACCAATTTCAAATGCGTTGCAACCTGATCTAGGTGCTGTGATCACAAACGAGTGTAGCTCATTATGGTGGGCTGCTGCAGCAGCAATGCCATTGACTGTGGGCCTGTTCATGTGCAACAAACAATCTCACCACATGCATCCAAAGTACTTGGTGATATTTTTATGCATAGAGACCTGCTAGGCATGGCTGTGCGGCACGATCAGCAACACACAAACAGACTCTGCACCAACAAGGGACACCGCTGCTGCACATACAGTGCATGCTGCTCTGGCTTCTGTGCGCCCGCACAGTCGCAAACACGCTGAGCTGCCGCCGCTAGCACAACAGTGCATTTCAGGCCACCAGCAGCAGCTGCCATGCAACATTGTGACAGCAACTTTGAACTGGACATGCTGCCGGAGCCAATGAAGTGCACCTGTGCAGCGTGCTGGTATGCACATGCCGCAGCGAGAGTGGTGGCCTGATGCGCCTGCATTGGCTTGGCAACAAGCGAGGCTCCATTCACGGGAGCATGCAAATGGGGGTAAGTCGCACCACAGCGGTGCGCGGTGGTTGAAGACGAGTGACACACCATAGTGCGCATACACCTTGCGGCGGCTCGCCTCGCCAGCAGAGACAAGCAACGCTTGAAAGACATCAGGGTTACCACAGCGGCGCACGGTGGTTGAACACCAATGACACGCCGTAGTGCGCATACACCTTGAGCAGCTCTTACCTATAGTCCCTCTGGGTCACACAGAGGCGGTGGTTGATCACAACAATTAAAACCAACTCTGCCTGCTGCTGCAGTACAGGCAGTTAGCCTGGCGCGTTGTCTTATTGTGTTCACCACAGCGGCGCGTGGTGGTTGAACACCAGCAACACGCAACAGTGCACACAACCTACATTGCTGTTCTCACCACAGCGGGGCCCGGTGGTTAAAGACAAGTGACACGCCATAGTGTGCATACACCTTCAGCAGCTCTTCCAGATAGTCCAGCCCCTCTGGGTGCACCACAGAGGGGGTAGTTGAACACAAAGAGTGACAACAACACCGCCTGCTGCTGCATGAAAGGCAGCTAGCCTACGCCTTGCCTCAGTGTGTCCACCAGAGCGGCGCGCCGTGGTTGAACACCAGCAACACGCGGTAGTGCGCACACCCTGCGTTGCTGTTCTCACCACAGCGGTGCGCGGTGGTTGAACACCAGCAACACACCGTAGTGTGCATACACCTTGTCTATTCTCCCTCGCTGTGCTTAGCAGTTCATGCCACCTGGCCCTGCTTGTCTCACCACAGCGGTGCGCGGTGGTTGAAGACGATTGACACTCCATAGTGTGCATACACCTTCAGCAGCTCCTCCCTATGCTCAGCAGTCCACGCGACCTTCCCTGCTTTGTCTCACCACAGCGGGGCGCGATGATTGAACACTAATGACACTCCGTAGTGCGCATACACCTTCAGCAGCTCTTCCCGATAGTCCAGCCCCTCTGGGTGCACCAGCGTGGCAGCCACTGCGGGGTGGCTTTTCAGGGCTTTGCAGTACTGGCGCAGCCGCACCGCAGCAGGGCCATTGTACCTGTGCGCAGCAGTGTAGAAACAAGGACGCTTTGGTGAGCATTGGATAGGCTGACACTAGTAAACATGGTGGGTTTCTAGAGTCTTGCAGTACTGCCGCAGCCACGCAACAGCAGGGCCCTTGTACCTGCGCACAGCAATTAAAGACGAAGCTGGAAAAGGTTAGTCTGATACTGTACTACTGTTGGTGTGCAGGCCGAGGTTCCAGGGCCTAGCAGTGTCAGCGTGGCAGCTGATGCCCCGCACTTGCAGCACTGCATGAGAAAAAGGAGTGCGGTGATTCAGCCCCTCTGGGTGCACACACGTGGCAGCCACTGCGGGGTGCGCATATAAGCCCATGTAGTACTGCCGCAGGCGCGCAGCATCAGGGCCCTTGTACCTGCAGCATAGACATGTGCAGAAGTGGCAAAGACACTCAAGACACGCTACTGCTACTAGGACGCCATTTCAGGGCCCTGCAGTGCTGCTGCCGCAGCCGCGCAACAGCAAAGCCTTCGCACCTGCAGCAGGGTGTGCAGCAGTTTGGACGGCAATAAGATGGGCTGGTGCTGCTAGGGTGCGCCTCTAGAGCCTTGCAGTGCTGCCGCAGCCGCGCAGCACAGCCGCAGGGCCTTTATACCTGCAGCAGAGTGTGCAGCAGTTTGATCGGCAGTGAGATGGGCTGGTGCTGCTAGGGTGCGCCCCTAGGGCCTTGCAGTACTGCCAATGCGTGCGCAGCAGCAAGGCCCTTGTACCTACTCGTGTGTAGTACACAGAGTGTGCAGCAGTCTGGAAACAAGGACTTTTTGGTGAGCATTGGATGACTGATACTACCTTCAACCGCACTGTTCACCCACATAATCCACATAACGCCGCACAGCGTGCGGCTGCCCGTGATTTACGGACATCATCAACACCACCAAGCCAAAGAGCGCAAGCCATGCTTACCTGTAGTCTGCGTAGTGCCGCAGGATGTACAGCCGCAGCAGGTGTGGCGCCACCGCGCAGTCCACCAGCGACAGCCGGTCTGACAGTGCCAGTGGTTAGTTGCTGCTCAGTTCGCCCAGCAGCAGCATGCACGCCATACCTGTCTCTAGTTTTTAGAAAGTATGCGTCATGCCGCAGCTCCCCTAATGTATCCACACCAGCAGTCATAACAACCGCACTCAACTTACCTGTAGTCGGCGTAGTGCCGCAAGATGTACAGCCGCAGCAGGTGCGGCGCCACCGCGCAGTCCACCAGCGACAGCCGGTCAGACAGCGCCAGGGGTCCCTTGCTGCTCATGCGGCTCATCAGCCATGTTATTTCATCATCGAGGCGCGCAGCTGCCGCCTCCTGCAAATGCAAAATAAACACATGGTACCACAGTTGATGGATAAGAGCAGTGCTCATGTGGCCCACCAGCCAGGTCATTGTGTTGCCACAGTTGCTGCCGCCTCCTGCACTGCACAAACATGCAGCATGGCACCATTGTTGGTATGTTGGTGCTCGTGCGGGCGCGCAGTCCACCAGCGACAGCCGGTCAGACAGCGCCAGGGGTCCCTTGCTGCTCATGCGGCTCATCAGCCACGTTAATTCGTCATCGAGGCGCGCTGCTGCCGCCTCCTGCAGACGCAAACAGTGCGTGGTGCTGTTATTGATGGGTAAGGGCGGTGCTCATGCGGCTCATGAGCCATGTTATTTCATCGTCAAGGCGTGCTGCTGCTGCTTCTTGCGGACACAACAACGTGCATGGCACCAAGATGGCACTGTTGTTATTGTGTTGGTGCTCATGTGGCTTGTCAGCCATGCTATTTCATTTTTAACCGCAGCTGCTGCCTCCTGCGCATGCGCCATACGTCAGTCTCGATGACCAGGTGGTCTAACCTCTTGTGTTGTACATGGTGAGTGCGGAGCCTCTTGGCGTGTGTCATGCAGCACATGTTCACCAGCAGCGATGCAACTCCGCCATACAGACAGCCTGTTCACTGCTTGCTGCAAGCGCGCACATGCTATGACGGGTGACACGTGTTGACGGCTGCATATCGTGCCAGCATAGTATCCTCGCTGTCATGCTGTTTCCTTGTGCAAGCAGAGCATGTCAGCCCTGCACTACACTGCATCTGTGCAAACACAGCATGATCCAAAAAGGAACAGCCAGCTTTCGCAACAGCAGATTGCACACTGCATACCTTCTAGGGGGAACAAGCAGAGCCTTACCTGCACTGACTGGGTGTCGCGCTGGTCTTTCAGCACGCGTATGAAAGCTGTTACAAACTCGTTACTGACGCGGTGCGTCAGCAAGCGCGCAGCAGCACGCCCCACAGGGTCACTCGGTAGCAGCTGCAGGCACGGAGGGAAACACATGGCAGAGCCGCAGCAGCGGCAGGCGCAAGGCATTGATTGGCGGGCAGCAGTGCCACATTGTGCTTACTGGCAGCAGAAGAGCGCAGCTCTTTGTCAGGGTACATCAGTTGCGCGCAGTACAGCTGTCAAGTGGTCAAACCTGGTGTACTGAACAAACCGCAGGCACAGCCATGCAACATGGCCATGCATCGCATGCTGCATGTGAAGCCTTCATCTAATACTCTATGCTGCAGTATGCACGGCCAGCAAGTGCCCTGCGCTGTAATTGCAGGGATACTGTCGGCAAGTTGCTATGGCAATGCGGCTGCAGCGGACAACAAAGCCAGACACTCACTGGTGGGTCAGGAAACTTGTCTTCAAGGTATTCATTGCACACTAGGGACTCCCGCACAACCACAGCATCAAGGCCAGCAGCAGCTGCCACAGCTGCCTGTGTGTCCCAAGTGCTGCTGCTGCTGCTGCTGCCGCTGCTGCTGCCGCTGCTGCTGCTGTTGCTTTTCCATGCCATGAAGGGTACAAGTCCCTCAGGATTCAAGTCCAGCAGCCATTGGGGTTTACTGGTGAAGAGCTCCTGAAAACTCAGCTCGTGCACTGCAAAGTGAGCAGCAGGCTGCAGCAGCAGCAGCAGCAGCAGGAGAGACATTGCTGACCTGCAGCACTGCGCACTTCAACCCCAATTTCATTATCTGCTGCTTCTTACTGCACTGCAGCCTTGGGCTTGCGGTAGTTATGCATGCAGGTGCTGCTTTTGCAATGCCCAGTAGACCCTGGTATACTGCCAGCACAAGGGAGACCTGCAACCTTCCTTGCAGTACTGCTGCTGCTGGTAGAGCCACTTGCTGTACATGGCTCTGCTGCAATGCATGCGCATGCTGCAGCTGATGTTGATGTTGTTGACGCAGTGCTCATGCTGCATCTCGCCTCACCTTCTTGGCATTTGCTGCGATCAGCACACGCTGCGCAAAAGGGCAGAACCAGCTGCTGAAGATGATGGGTGTGGAGCTGAGAACTGGTGCAGCCATGCTGCTGTTGCTGCTGCTGCTGAACCTGCAGTCGCTCCTGCTGCTGCTGCTGCTACTCCTGTTGCTGTTGCTGCGCTTGCTCCTGCTGTTCCTGCAGTTCCTGCTGCTGCTGCTGCGGTGTGTCAACTGCGCGTGCAGCTTATTGCCCTAGGGCAGGAGGCCTCCCAGCTCTGCAGCTGTTGAGGGCTTGCTCATGCCAACAGCAGCTGATGCCTTCAAGGTTGTGCTGGCTTGCTGAGCACCTTTTCACTGCAGTGCTAGGCTGGTGCTACAGCTAGGGCTAGGGCTTGAAGTGAACAGGTCTGCTGCTTCAGTCGGTCTGGCACACTCTTCAGCCTGTTGATTACAGCAGTGTTGAGATCAGAGGATCAGTGCTGAGAAACACGCCCTGGCAATGTCCGAGCGTGGTTGCGTGTGTCCGATCACGAGCATTCGTCAGCACACTCGTCATGGGCAACACAGTGTCAGCAGCACACCAAGAGCACAAACTCGACGGGACATGACCACGGTCTCCGGCGCACAGGGGCAAAAGCCAAACAACATTGTTGTCAGAAGCAAAACATCGCCACCGCCGGGAATTGAACCCGGGCCTCCTGCGTGACAGGCAGGGATACTGACCACTATACTACGGCGACACCACGCAGCTGGTGGTGCGGGACAGACATCTCAAAGAGGGCGGTTCCGGCGTTGATGCACTTTCAACAAATCAGCAATTTACAAAGCCTGAAGTTGGTGGTTGCCCTTTCGAATCCCGCCGAAAACTCACTGCTGGCAGCACTTTATTTTCCACTTCTCGTATGAGGATACATTTTCTGGGGGCGAACTGTGTGGAGTGAGGAAGGCGGCTGTGCTAGCATGGCCATATGCCGAAACTTACACACGGGGGCCATTTCTCTGGGGTTGGGCCTCACATGAGTGACGGTCTGTGCTGAGCTTCCTGCAGTTTTGCTGTGTTTTCGGGTGTTCGTTGCAACGTAGTTGCCTGTGCACACCGTGTAACCCCTCTTCTCTTCGCCGAAAACTCATTTTCTTGCCTCCTTTCCTCAGGTCAGCAAGGCTGCCCCGCGGCGGCCGCTTTGCCTGTGCACCTGACCTCTCTCGTGCACACCAAGTGACCCATTTCATAAGCACTGGTCCGCGATATACGCCCTGGCACATCACGCCTGCTGTGTGAGATGCTGCCAGGTGTGCAGCACAAAGCCCTCCACTGCCTGCAGCAACTGCTGCTGCCGTCCTGCAAACCAGTGATCAGCGCCCTCCACTTCAACCAGCTGCGATCCTGCAAGCACAATGGCAGCCAGCAGCAGATGTGGACACCCGCGATGGGTGCGTGTCATGCAGCAGCAGCAAAGGTGATGTGCAGGCAGTTGAAGCTCCCCTAAGCGTTGTGCTGTCAACTGCTGTGTGGGTTTGCAGGTGCCGTGCTGGCTGCCAGCTGTGCTGCATCTGTCTCTTCATGACGCTGTATATCCATACAACCCAGCAGACACCGGTTGACATATGCATCGCAGGAATCATTTGGCAGCCGAGAGACAGGGCCCAGGCCCCGCGGCGGGTGGCATGTGTGTGCAACCGCCATGATGTTATGCATGATACCAGGACCTGCATCCACACACTTTGCTCAGGACATCAAACCGTATGCTGACCAGCACCCCACCTGCAATGCTGCCTGCCAGCTGCACTATTACTCAAAGCTTCACAGGTGGGGTCGCAGGCGCCATGCAGCACCAGCACACGGACCGCAACCATACCTGTTCCTGCCCATGAAACTATGTCCTTGCACGCCCTCAAACGCAAACCACCATTCACCCCACCTGCTATGCTGGCTGCCAGCTGTGCCGCATCCGAAGCTTCAAAAATCGGGTCGCAGGCGCCGTGCAGCAGCAGCACACGGACAGCAACAAGACCTGTCCCTGCCCTTGAACAAGATACTAGCGCCCCTTCCATCGCAAACCCCCATTCACCCGATTTGCGATGCTGCCTGCCAGCTGTGCTGCATCTGATGCTTACACATGCGCGCCGTTGCTGCATGCGTCCATATATACACAAATACCAACCAAGTCCAACAACCCCACCTGCTATGTCGCCTGCCAGCTGTGCTGCATCTGACGCTTCACAGATCGGGTCACAGGCGCCATGCAGCACCAGCACTGACGGCCGCGGCTGCCGGGTGCTGATGCGGCTACATGCCCCTGCAACATCCAGGGAGAAGCGCTCCTCCATTTCCTGCAGGCACACACCACACACAGCAGGGCATTAAGGCATCTGCAAGTACTGAGCAAAAAACATGCTCCTCCTCCACCCAGCTCATACATGCTGTGTTGCCGCCGCCCTGCTTGTGTGTTTCCAAATGCAGTCTACTTGCAGTCTACTGGCATGCTCCCGCCACCTTCAGGCAGAAGCGCCCTCCATCCCTGTGGACACAACCACGTGCAGCAGAGCATACATGCTCCAGGCATGTTGGCTGTAGGCTGCTGTTTGGTGGCTGCTGACAGCGTTACATGGCCAAGCATGCACTACTAGACACGGCATGGCATGGCCGTGTTCAAGCATGCAAGCAGCGGACCAGTGCTGCTGTGAGCATGCCATGCACGAATCCGTCAAGGGCGCATGCATGCTCTTAAGGTATGCAACAGCTCCAGTGGTGAACTCACTTCCGCAGTCAGCTGCCAGTGTATGGCTGCCCTGTCCCCGTCCCGCTTGGCCACCTGCTGCCATGGGCCACTGTCCCGCAGCTGCTGCAGCACATCAGGGCCATACCTGCAGCAGCAGCAGCAGCAGCAGCAGCAGCAGCAGCAGCAGCAGCAGGAGCAGCAGCAGCACATCTGGACCGTACCTGCATGCATGAGTGTGCAGGGCAGGTGCCTATAGGCGGCTCCAAGGGCTGCTGCAGTTTGCGAGGCACTCGGGGGGTACCGATGTCTGGCTAAGGAAGCGTTGCTCAGCAGGCGGTGCATGTGCTGCTTACATGTCCAAGGTTGTGCACGATGTACATGTCTGACCTTATGAAAGCCACCACTGCCTCTGTGTGACAACTGTACTCGAGAGGTCCGTAGCAACATGCATGCACCAAAGCAGCATACTCATGACGCTACAGCAAGTTGTGACTGGCCGCCGCAATGCTGCGTCAACAGCACGCATGCTCTGGTGCATATGCACACCTGGTGCTTGCATATCACACACGGCAAGTGCGGTCTCCAAGGTCATGCGAAGTGCAGCAAGATGACAATGCCATGCCATGCACTATGGTCAACAAGCACTGATGCGTTGTACACACACCTCTGCACCATGTTGAGTGTCAGGTCGAACCGCCCTGCCACCAGCACCATCATCGTGATGTCCCCACGCTGCCCTCCATACAGCGTGGCATTGATCGCACCCCGGCTGTGGCCTGCAGCAGTGTGCCAGCCGCAGCCAGCAACCGCAAACAGCAGGCTTCACAATCATGACTGTTACTAACAGCTAGGCAGGCCCTGCGGGCATTGCGGTTGGGACGCCAGGAAGTGCCCATTGCTAAATCATGTGTTGCGGTTTCTAGAGGCAGCAGCTGCCGAGGTGGCACAGAGTAGAAGCAGAGCTGGCAGCATCAGCTGCATGCCTCCTGCTGCCTTGGCCACTCACCCAGCAGCAGCACGACCTGCTTGTCATGCTGCTGCTCCAAGAAAGCCTTGGCAGCAGCCATCTGCTCCACTTCCTGCAAGCAGCAGCGGCAGCAGATGGTGTGGCCGCCAGTGCACGCTACCGGTTTACCATACAATGCTGCTGGATGTCGCTAAATGCCAAACCGGCTCTCATGATGGGGTTTGAGGCCAAATTTGCCCGCTGCCACTCTTGCCATGTTGGATGTGCCAACCAGTCCATGGCCATGTGCCAGGGCGGACGTCCTGACACGAGTCAGCAAACATGCTCACCTGCATGAAGTCTCCAAATTCAATCCAGTCCAAATCCAATCCAAATCCAAATCCAAACCAATCAAATCTGCTCACCTGCATGAAGCCGCCAAACCTGAAGGCGCCGCTGCTGTCCATGTTTCCTGCATAGTCAAAGCGCAGGCTGCTCTGCACGCAGGGGTAGCAGCAGCAGCAGCAGCAGCAGCAGCAGCAGCAGCAGCAGCAGCAGCAGCAGCAGCAGC